>QPKB01000036.1:0-132169 GCA_003546025.1 Camphora micrantha | reverse complement strand
ACTACTTAAAAAAAGAAGGACTGGAGGGCCAAATATTAAACAGCTATGGAAGTGCCGAAAAACAAAACAACCAAACTTGGAGGGAACCATTACATTTTTTGTTGCCCATCATCTTGAAAATAGTCGGTTAGAGGGATAAATATGTATTAGTGATCTAATTGTGAAATTGAATAGTTAATAAAGTTTTTTACTTTATTTTTTTTGCCAGATTGGATGGGGTGCAATTTTTGACTGTGCAACATGATCTAATTTGCCAAAATGTCATTTTTTGTTGATAGGATACACCAACTTTGGAGTTGCACTAGTTACTGTTGATTTTGGGTAAATGCACTAGTTATATACTATTGGATATTTGTTGAGGGAGTGATATTTTGGATATTTTAATGCAAGACGATAAGGACCTCAGACCTCCTGCCAATTTACAAAGCCGTATCTGCCACTGCCAAGGTTAAAAAACATGGCAACACCTTCTTGGTATATTAGGTTAAGGCCTCTGTTATATTCTCCTGACTCGCATATATTTATCCATCTTGTAAATATCTATATATTTATTCTTGCATACTTTATGTTGTGGTTACACACTTACACTCTCAGTCCATTTTTGGACTGTGTTATGTTGACTTTGTAATTACAAGACCTTCTGACTTTGGAACTACAGGAGTTCTCTCTCACCCCAAGGTATCTGGGTTAATTGTATTATATTTATTTTATATTGTACAAATCTTATAGTGCATGCATCATACTTGTTCTCCTGTGCATTCTTTATGAATTTGGTTGTTTATTTCCTCTTTTGCTGCAGCCCGTGGCCATTTTGCTGGAATCTTCTTGCACCTCTGTTGCAGATTGTTAATAATTGAGAAATTTGAGGTTTGAATCAGGTAAAGTAACTTCAACATGATTCATAGCGATTTCATTGTTACTTTTATAACTGTTTGGCTGCTATTTGTATCTTGTAGCAGCAGGACATCACAAACGCTGCTGAAATTTATGTAACTTATAGTAGCATACATAAAAAACTGCTACTTGTGGCCTCAGTTAATTTAGTACTTAATTTTGGGTGTCTTTATTTCAAGTCAGTTTAGTACTTATTCCATTGGGTGTCTTTATTTTAGATTTGTACTGCAACTTCAACTTTAGATTTAGATTCTTATCATAAGACAGCAAGGAATATGTACTGCTAAATAAGACTTAATCAGAATTTTGCAGAGTAAATAAAAATTAAGATGTTGAAATCCTTTTGTTGATTTCAAAAAATCCTATGTATTTGTGTGTTGTTTTGGGGCAACATCACATAAATGGAAATGACTATTTAGATGACCTAAATTAGACACATTAGTTCACAATCATCAGCAAGCTTTAGAGAGGATGTGCTAAACCTGAATAACCCTCTTTCCACTCACATTCGCTCCCTCCCAATTTTCTACCAATGCCCATTTGATCACTGTGATTTAGTATATTAATATCACAAAAAAAGATTTGCAACTTCAAACGAACATACCATGCTAGCGATGTTGTGGCTCTTTCAATCTTAAGACACGCAACTTCAGTGTGAGGCCTCTTACACCTCCACTACTGCTAATAGCATGTCTCATATCCGCCTGGGTTGATTTATTCTATTCATCAACTAGTCTGCTCATTCAAACTATGCAATTTTTTATTTTCCTTTTGCATAGATATATCAATGCACCATCAATAATCTCTTTTCATCTATTATTTTTTATTATCTTAGAAAATTATTGACAATTTGTTTTTTAATATACAATGAGGGTGGGTATCTACTATGCCAGAAGAATCAAATTTAATAAATAAAAGAACTACAAGTTTTAGAGTGAACCAAATAAAATGGCTGATGAAACAGTCTTATTTGACAATGATTAAGCCATAGCATTGCTTGTAACACGTCTGTACTAAAATTTCAGTTTCTTTTCCTCCACACCAAAATTTTCTTTCCATATCACATAAGATCATTAATCAAGCCAGTTAAGTGGCCAAATACAAATATTGGGCTTAAGGCTCCCAACATCCAAGTGAACAGACAAATTAAAATAAAAAAAAAAAAAAGAAAAGGGAGTGCTTATTTATTTATCTTTGAATCTGTTAATGATCCTTACGTTTATAGCCCCTCTAGATATGGATGAAACATTCACCTGCTGTTGTAGTAAAGGGCACACCTTTGAATCTATTAATGATCCTTACCTTATAGCCCCACTAGATATGGATGAAACATTGCAAAACACCTGCTGTTGTAGTAAAGGGCACATCTTTGTAACAAGCCACCAGCTCTGTGTTGGTGTGTAGATCAGGTTTGCACCATCTCCAGACCTTCTTCTTCGGGTTGAGAACGTCATCAGGCTCACCAGAATATCCTGGGAACATTATCCTCTCTCCAACAGCCGCAGACTCTGGCGGATCAACCAATTCGAGCTGAACTCCCAATGTCAGTTTTTCTTTTAGTGGAATATTGGATGAAAAGACTTTAAGGAACATCATTATCATTGGTCTAGAATTAATTAGTTTACCTACACTCAATTTGACACTCATGATCACTTGTGGCCAACTTCAGAATAAAAAATAGGTACCATATTTACCAAAAACAAAAGTTACCAAAGAATTATAAAAACTCTATGAACTAGTGGGCCACATATGGAATTAAGAGAATTGATCATCTTCATTACAGCCAATTTACAGAGTACACAGTGAAAGAAATATGATACCGTGTGAGATTCGAATTAAGGATTGAATGAGAGTCCTGATGTTTCCCACTTCTACTGTTGGAATAAGACAGGATGCAGACTTCTAACAAAGCCCACAAGTAACAAATAGATTAGTGTACTTATTATAAGAAAATGCATGCTATTTAGATAAGTGTGGAAGTGTGGAAGGGGAAGCAAAGACCAATCATATTAGCAGTCACAGTATCCTGTTATTCACATCTTCTCTATGTTTTTTAAGATTCAATTAAATATTATGTCCTCCACATGTTTCCGGTCTCATCTCCATCGTGTAACATGTCTTCTTGGACTGTTTGTAGGCAAGTCCAACATCCTCTCAAGATTTACAAGGGACAAGTTCTGCTTGGAGTCCAAGTCCACCATCGGCGTCGAATTCGCCACGCGGACGCTCCATGTTTGTGTAAATTCATCATCTTTCATCTTGTTTCTATTTGGGTTTGTTTTTTTTTTTTTTTTTTCCTGTTACTACCATATAAGAGTTATTTTTGAATTGTTTGTTTTGGAAATTGATAGAGCAACTGAAAAGTATCCAAGTCATCTGTGAAAAATGGCAGGAAAGGTAGGTTTTTGCTTGGATTTATTAAAATAACATGGATTCTCAAGCTCTCCATCGTCTTAGCATTCCTTTCCCTGTCTCTGCACTCCATCTCTCTTAAACTCTCCATCATCCTCTCTTAATAAAAGATGATGTCAATTCATGACTAAAGCTTCTCTATGCTGCTATGTAAGGTGAGATCTCCTCCCTGGCCCCATCCATCCAATACAAGAAGTAGAACGCGATAACAAGAATTGCTGAATGTAGAGATGTGTGGATGCATAAGATGTCTATGTTTGTTTCATATTATGCTCTCTGTCTCTTATGTGAATTGTGTTTCTCTATTATCATAGTTCGTAGGCTGTTTAATGATCTTTCTATAACCACCATGACCATACGATCCATGTCACTGTGGTCATCTTAGTTGGATCCATAATTTGGAATGAATGACCCACCATATGAGCATGATTTACATACTGGAGTCACCTATATTTCATTGCATGTTAGACTTTCTGTATTTGATGCATTAACCAGGCCTTGGTTTAGGCAATGACGTTGCATATGTATTTCAATTTCTGTTGGGTGTGGGATTGAGTATGGTTTTTTTCTTACATTATTTACATGTTTGGGTTTACCATATTTTAACCACTGTTTGGGTACTTGAATTCACTCATTTTGCTCACTGTGTTGAAGTGATTTGGATGTTGCATTTCATGTCTTTTATTTATTATTTACATGTAGAACTTCACCCATTCTACTCATTGTTACACACTTTCTTGGATTCCATTTACTGTAGCCCTTTTGAATCCTATGCATTTTGAATCCTATGCATTTTTCAGTGGATTTCACGCACCTCATCCATTGCTCTCTGTCTCATTTTATACAATAGTGGCTTGTGCTTTTTCCATGTTCAGTAATCTTATGCTTGAAAGTGTTCATGATGGTTTGATATTTATTTTAACTATCAACAATAACAAACTTTTACTTACTAAGAAAGTGAACTAAAGACTAATGTGAAGGACCTATTCTCTTGTGATCAAAATGTCCTCTGAGGTCATTTTGAATCTTATTGAAAGTAAAGCGTTCTTTGGTGCATCCAAAAAATATAATCCATCATGCCTACTCTCTCATCCTACCATCTCATTTGTTTGTGTACAGCTTTAACATCAATTTCTCTGATTTTTTTTTTATGAAAATGTTAACTTGCAATGAGTTTGTATTTGTGATGTTTTAATCTAAATGTTAACATGCAATCTGTTTGAATTTTTTTTTTTTTTTTTTACAAGGATGATTTATTATATAGTTTCATTAAAGGGTGCATATGACATTCTTAATCATTTGTTAATCTTCCTCTTTTTTTATGCAGATTGAATGAAAATTGAAAAACAACTTTTGTTGAAAAAGTCCATGCAGCTAGCTAGGATGCAGCCAACTTGAAGGCCAATTATGCAAAGTAGAATGTTTGGCATTTGAATGTTAATACAGAGTAGAATCCCTTTGTGGTGAAAGACCACTTCTCTTATCCAGTGATTCTCCCCTATGTATTAGAAGATAAATCTGATTGGTTGAAAGACAATTGTGTACTAGATATATGCTTTCTTCTTGTGTATGTTGGCTGCCCACCACTTTAGAAATTCTACTATGACTCTTCTCTTATCATGCAACAGTACTATGAGTTGTAAATTGCATATGAGGTGGATGTGTGGTGTATGGATATTCAAATATTATAAATTTAATATTTGAGTTCATGATAGTCTATTGATTTTAATTTTAGATTTTGTGAACCATTTGGTGATTGTTTTCTATGAATGTGTATGGGTGTGAATGCTACAGTTTATTAACAAAATTATTTCATCTCTATTTCTTATATTTATGACAAAATATATTTTACTCTAATTTCTTCCTTTATTGACAAAATATTTTGTCGTTAATTATTTATAAGTATGTTACCACAGAGTCCATTGGATACAAAAAAAATCGTCATCTACTGGTACTTTCTTTGACAAATTTTTATCGTCTTCCTTTATATTAAACGCGACAAAATTATTTCGTCTCTATTTTTTTATATTTATGACAAAATATTTTTGACTCTAATTTCTTCCTTTAATGACAAAATATTTTGTCATTAATTAATTACAAGTACGTTCCCATAGAGTTAATCGGAGACAAAAAAAATCGTCATCCACTAGTAGCTTCTTTGACAAATTTTTTTCGTCTTCCTTTATATTAAACGCGACAAAATTATTTCGTCTCTATTTCTTATATTTATGACGAAATATTTTTGACTCTAATTGCTTCCTTTAATGACAAAATATTTCGTCATTAATTAGTTACAAGTATGTTCTTGTAGAGTCGATTGGAGACAAAAAAAAAAAATCGTCATCCACTGGTAGCTTTTTTGACAAATTTTTTTCGTCTTCCTTTATATTAAAAGCGACAAAATTATTCGTCTCTATTTCTTATATTTATGACGAAATATTTTTGACTCTAATTGCTTCCTTTAATGACAAAATATTTTGTCATTAATTAGTTACAAGTATGTTCTTGTAGAGTCGATTGGAGACAAAAAAAAATCGTCATCTACTGGTAGTTTTTTTGACAAATGTTTTTCGTCTTCCTTTATATTAAAAGCGACAAAATTATTTCGTCTCTATTTCTTATATTTTATGACGAAATATTTTGTCTCTAATTGCTTCCTTTAATGACAAAATATTTGTCACTAACTACTTATCGAACAGAGTGTATTGGAAACAAAAAAAATCGTCACAAATTTATCTTTTTCAATGACGAATTTTTTTTTTCGTCACCAGGATCTTTTAGCGACAAGGCTTTGGCGACGAAACGGGTGACGAAAATTTTTCGTCTTAATTAGTTTCGGTGACGAAATATGTACATTTTGGGACAAATTTGTGTCGTCCTTAAACCCCAAATTTCTTGTAGTGCGCTGACTATTGTAAAGGCCTGTTGAAGAGGATGGAGGGGCCACGACACCATGCCCAAGACCTCGAACGTATCCGGGCCTTGTACCCAACACTTGCCTGCATATCTCATCATCTGTCAATGGGGGAGAATCATATTCTGTGGGCTGCGACTGGAGTGTAATCATTTTCTCCTACAAAAGAAAAAAATTCACATAAATATTTACACATGTATAGAAAAACTGAAGAACAAAAGAAATAAGTAATTAGATGAAACTCTAAAAAAAGTGTCCTTACATAGAGCAGCTGACACTCGGGAGTAGACCAACCCTTATCTTGACTATAGTGTGTCTTATGCCACAATTCTATCCTACTGATTGGAGCATCACGCTGTATAAATTCAAACACAATATTAAATTTAAAAAAGAAGTTAATAAATCAATACTAATTAAAATATTAGAACTACTAATACCGTCTCATGAAGATACTTGACAAATGATTTTGAACCCGCACAATGGTTCACTTTAAGTAGCATTCGGTTTTTAGAATTCTTTTTACTAACTTTCTGCATTTAAGTTAGAGAATTAGAAATGCCTTCAAGATTTTCTAAAAAAAATAATTTCTATGTAGGTAATGCAGTTAAAAATAAAATAAAATTTCACTTGAAATTCTTCTGAACAAAACCTATTGCAGCACAGCTCCCAATCTTCTTGTGACACACCCTCATAAGGTTTTTGGCATGCCTCCTGGTGATTGCCAACCCTCTTATAATGTGAGTGCAATCTGTTCCTATAGTTCTTGAATGTGGATGCTAAATAACTGTTAATAGCCTTTTTCAATCGTGGATTATGAAGATCTATATCAAATTTGTCCTACAAATAAGATGCATTCATAATAAATTTGTCAGGTATATTTTACAGGAAAGAGATTACTTAATTTTGCATCCAACTTTCAAATAACTTGGTATGCAAAATAAAAGAAAAAAATAAAAAATTTGAGGACTGAGGGAATTACCAAAATGCGATCATAAAATATTTGCCTATGTTCCTGTTTAACTGTTGGCCAGGTGTAACATGCAAGAGGAGCATACGTTCGACAAATTATGCCAACTTCAGTCTTAAATTCCTTTGCATACTTTCCAACTGGTCTAGACAGCCCTTCAAGGATTTCAATCCTTAGCTTTTGACCTGTATCCTTAATAAGCTTGGTAAGGGAGATATTTTTTGACCTCCCACGTCCTCTTCTAGTGGCAGTCGAAGCTAAAAAGGAAAAAGAAAATCATTAAAAAAAATACATGACATTTAATAATTTTAAAAAAATATAACTAATAGTATTGATCTTACCAACGCTATGTGCCTCTGGCTCAATCGTCGAATCAAATATTGAAGCATCCCGTTCATGTGTTGCCGTTTGAATCCTTTCTGTTATCATAACTAGAACCAAAGGTACATAGAAATATTTCTAGTGAAAATCTGTAAAGCCCCACCTTTTGAAAGATTAGGAGTTGCAAGTTGCAATTCATTCAAACTATGGGCCTTACATGATCATTTAGACTACATGTAATGACAATAAGAGATATAATTAAATGTATATAAATGCACTTTCTATGATATACATTCAGACTACATGTAATGACAATAAGAGATATAATTAAATGTATATAAATGCACTTTCTATGATATACATTCAACAATTGTATATGTAAAAAATAAAAAACATATAGAAATATAAAGCATACCTGATATAAGATGAGTTTCATTCAAACTAGTCAACCCCACTGTTGAGTTTCACCCCTTTTAACTACTTGCGGATATAACTTCTATGTATAACTTGAGTTTATAAATACTATTTTGACAGATTAATCAGTGCAGCTATGGATTTTTTTTTTAAGTATTAATTGATGAACAATTAGTTGAGTTTTTAATGATGAATTAGGCATTATCTCTGTTTGGAAGTTCTGATTCATACATTGCAAAAACTCAACTTATGAGAAGATTTGGGTGTTAGATTTTTTTATGCATTTATTCATGCTTCATCTAAAAGTTATGTGCTAGTTTAGTTGGGATTTAATTTCGAGTGTATAAAGTATAAATAAATAAAAAACAATCAGATGGTTGGATAGCAAGGAAGATTGAATAAAAGGATTCCACGGTCCATAAAAGATTGCGTTTTGGATAAACTAGAATCATAGATATTCGTTGTGCAGGTTGCTAGCATGTGCTGGTAGTGCACCTGTGACGGGCTGTGATGGCTAGCTTAGTTTATCTGTGCAGTGCAGTGCTTAGTTTTGAAAACTCCTTTGTGCTGGTTCTGCAGTGTTTGGCGTGTAGATGCAGGAAGCTGTCCTGAATCCTGTCATTTCAGTGTAGTGCTGGTTTTTAAAGCATCCCTGTGCTGGTTTTTATCCCCCTGCGGGTAGTTCAGTGATATGAGGTGTGCTCTGCATTGCTCAGTAGTGGGGTTTTCCCTTTGCTTTGTTTGTAGTTTCCTGTGCTTGCTCTGTGTAGTGCAGAGTAATGCGGTTTTGTGTCTGCTTTGCTGAATTCTGTGTTTTGCTCTTTGCAGTGCAGTGGTGTGTGGAGTTTTGAGGTGGGTTGGAGCCGTTTAGTGTGGTGCTTTGCATTGTGCAGTGCTTTGAGTGCTATAGATTTGAAGCTTCCCTTTTCTGGTTCTGCTGTTCTTTGCTGTGTAGTGCATTAATGAAAATTATACTTTAGCAGTATGCTAAACAATCCACTGGGCAGCTCTGAAACTGAATATGCAAGATGCCATCCACTTGATAAATTTCAAGATTGAACTGGGTGGGTTGTGATTTGTTAGTAAGCATATGATTTGTATGAAGCTCCGCAAGCAAATATTCATGACCATTAGAACAGAAATTTTGTCTGACCAAGCAAAAAAAAAAGTTTCAAGAATTGTCTTGTTCAGGTACTAGTTTCATATTTGAACCAAACATGGGCATGCCAGGATAAAAGGGGTCATGGATTATATGTGTATATGTAATACACTGTGTTTAATAGAAGGCATTGCAGATGAACAGCAAGAGAAACAATAGAAGGCACTGCAGAGGCAGCAAAAGCACAGCTCCACTACGCAGCAGAGAGACAAAAGCAACTCCATAGAAGCAGAGAGCTGCAGAGCACCACAGCAAGAAGAAGAGACACTGAGTTGGTTTTTGAAGCACAACCAAGAAGAAGAGACACTGAGGTTTAGACATCAGGGAACTGGTAATAAAAAACAAGAAAACATAAGAAAGAACAGGTGTGAGTATGAGGTTTGAGTGAGAATTGTTAGATGGTGAAGTGGAGAGTGAAAGGAAAGTGTATTTATAATTGCAAAGCTTAGAAAGTGTATTTATAATTGTTAGATGGTGAAGTGGAGAGTGAAAGGAAAGTATCTTGATCATGAAACAATCTTAGAAAAGCTTCTGCTATGATCCAAAAAGGAGTTCTTTTGTTTTCCCATCAAAAAGGTTACTGGTATGTTTTACTGGAAGTCAATGTTTTACTAAAATCAAGACAGCTAAGAGAAATCCCTGCTGTTGTATTGACTTCGGCCAAATTTCATTCTAACAGGATTGCTTTTCAAAATTAATGACAGTAGCAATCGGGGATTTGATGGGCCCTGCTGGTCTGTGTACACACTCTAGGTTCAGTGTAATTAAGAGTTTCTTAATTTGCACCTTCATTGGTTTGCCTCGTTTATAAGATGCACCATTTATCAAATTCAACCAAATACTTCACTTTTATAAAGCCAAACACCAATATGAGAGAAAGGATTACATTTAGCATAGAAGAGAGCAAGAACAGTAGTGGGGTACCCCCATATCCATCAAATAGATATGTGCTCATGAAATTAAATGGCAGAGAATGTTATAGGTATTGGTTTTCAGTATGGATGCAAGACAGAATGGGTTAGGGAGATTCGATTGGCACAGCTGCTTTGTGTACACACTCTGGGTTCTGTCTAATTTAATTGCTGGCATATGTAGTTCTATTTAGTTTCCACCTTCAGTGGTTTTGCCATGACTATGACATGCAGTCATGCAACATCTATCACATTTAAACAAAGATTGCAGAGCAGTATAAAGCCAAGCACCAATATGAGAGAAAAAAATGGATTTAGCCATAAATGAGAAAGCAAGAGTTCAAGTGGGAAAAGTCCACCCCATATCTACAAAATAAATCATGTGCTACTTGAATGAAGTATGAGAGAGAGGAAAGACAAAAATAGTCAAGTGCACCGAGCACCGATTGATATGGATGTGTAACTGAATTCTTTAGTGAGCTTAGACAGCTCAGGAAGTTGCTTTGTGAGTAAACGAGGTCAACTCCATATCCAAAGACTAGTCTACCAGAGTGAGTGTGAATGAGCAGGGGATATGCTTAAAGACTAGTCTACCAGAGTGAGTGTGAATGAGCAGGGGATATGCTTATCATAAGGTCACTGTTTGACCCCACCATAGTTGACCTCATTTAGTTCTTAATGACGGATATCTCTCTAGAGATCATTTTGGTATGCGCGGGTTGATGGGTGGGCATCTTACCTGAGCAAGATGAATGCCAGAAATATCATCTGAAGTCTTGAAAAGATTAACATCATCAAAGCCTTATCCCAACTATATTAGGACCGGCTACATGAATTCAATTTATCCAATCCAGAGCCAAATCCTAAAATTCTTAGAAAGATGTAACAAAAATTAATTTTTCTCTTGAAAAGGAGTCAAATGCCAAACTCAATTCAAATTAAAGGAATTGGTTTCCTATAAATTGAAAGACACAAGTAAAAATGCCTTTTAACATTTGTAAGAAATTCGTGATTTGTTTTATTCTTTGGAAGCAAACAAGGTGCAGGCTCTAAATGAAAATTAAATGTCCTACCCACGAGGGAATTAGTAGCCCATCCCAAACTTCCTTTTTGCTCTTTTCACTGCAATTAGTAAAACTATAGAGATATTCACTCAACAACAGTTTCATCACTATTGTATAATGCTAGTGGTAGTGCTGTAGATGGCATAGAAAATTAAAGAATAAATTGCAACCACTCACCATCAATAACAAGGGGTTGTGATTTGGTTTTGGAACAAGTTTGGAGGCAACAGAAACAGTCACTGATTCCATCAGGGCATTGAGAAGCATCAAACATGTTTACGGTTCCTTAAACCTCTTGCACAATCATCAATAACATTCAGACAGGGGAACAGGGACCACGTATTTATGATTTGTGGAGAAAAGATCGATCGATGAGGGCAGCGCATAGATTTAATGGATAACATAATGCCACCTAAGTTTTGTTTTTGACCGTGCATGAGCCATAAGCTATTGTTCAACATGCAGCTGTAGGCTGTCCACTGAACAGAGCTATTGTTGAAACCATTGTGCTGTTAGCAGGCTAAGCTGAAGCCAAAGGAATTTAAGGGGCCATTTGGTATTTGGGGAAAACAGGAACTTTGCACATACATTTTTCTCTTGTATTTTTTTTTTCCAGGCAAATCCTAGAACTTCCAACAGGGAGGAAGCAGGGGGCCTAGAACCACTCAGACCCAGGATATGGACAGCCCAGTGTGGAAGCAACCAGAACTTCCTAAATTCAGGTATGGTAAGGCTGTCTTGAGGTTGTATTTAACGATCCTCATAACTAAATTGCACTCTTAGTTGGGATTATGTTATTTGATGTCAAACAATGTGAGTGCAAATAAACTAGTTGAGTCCATGAGAGAAGTAGACCATCTCATGGTAGAAAACAGAACAAAATGCTGATATGCAATGAAGGAATCCCCATTCAGGGGAAGATCTTGAAGGATAAAAGATCCATTATCTTCCATTCCCATCAACATCTTCAGCAGTTTTTGTATCATTTACACCTTGTTTAGAAGTTGGAAAAATAATTAATCTGTCTTCAGAGTGGCTTTTTAAAGGCTGCTTAAATCCAAATTAGGAAAGGTGTATATAATGTTGGGATAGGAGCAGGTTTTCTGCTTCTGTGGAAAACCTGAAATTTCATGTTTTCCACTGCTTTGTGTCGGCGGAAAAGCTGTTAACCCAATTTTTCTTGGGCTTGGCTCGGAACCTCAGGTGGGGTCTTTTAGAGGCCCATCTACACCTTCTAGTTAGTGGTTATTTTGTTCCTTTGGTTTCATCTGATAATATTTCTGTCCACTCATTATCCTTGGTGGTCTCTATGGTCTCAATATCGGTGGTTCATGTTTGAGTCCCACTATTAAATTGATCATATATATATGACATGTGGTTAACAATGAAAGGAGGAAAATGGATTACAAATACTGAGTGATTTGAATATTGGCTCAATGGATAACAAAGCATTATCTTGAGTGATTTGAATATTGAATTGTGCTATAAGATGCCCTTCCTAATTCATCCGTGCCTAAAAGAAGGTTTGAGTGACAGGGACATTTGGTGTTAGATGACACTGAGGAAAATACTATGATAAACAGAACTGAAGGTCAAATTCAGTGTTCCATGTAGTAGAAGACACATTTATGTCCAGGTCAACCGGGATTAGGTCTGGCAAACTTTCGACCTGAAGCATCATGGCCTTGGACCTAACTGATATTGATCAGTCTAAAGAATGGACAGATGTGGCAGTTGTTCAATTGAGACAAAGACCTTGATTTTATACTACTAATATACAACACCTCATGATCATAACTCTTTAGAAAAGGAAGAAGAAAAGCATAGAAAGGTAAGGATTGAAAGTGTTGATCTACTGAACAAAAAAATAAATAAAGAGTCTAGTCCAACTTATTTATCATCTTAGTCAAGCTTGGTGGAACCAGATTTTCACTGAGTTATCTTCCAGGGAATCCTGTTTATGTTATCAGTCTTTATCATTTTCATTTCTAAAGTACTTCAATACAATGTTGCTTTGTGCTAGCATGTCAGGAGCAATGTTTTTTTTTCAGATGTTGAGGCGTTTGGCTGAGTCGTTCCAGCTTACCAAAGCATGAGGCTAAGCCTCAACTCATGAGCACACTTATCAATTACATAAATGATGAAGTATATATTAAAAAAGATGAAGAAAAACTACTTCTTTTTAAGTGTGAATAATCACTACAAGAAATCTAGGCTGTTGTGACGAAATTTGATGACAAATTTTTTTTTTTTGTCTTAAAAGAACACCCAAAGAGGATGAAATATAAATTTTGTCATTTGTTTTAATTTTTTTCAAAAGTATAGGAGACGAAAAAAAATTTTCATCTGGCAAAATAAGACGCCAACTTCATTTGCGTTGGCGCCAATTATTTTAGCTCATTGGAGACAAACATTTTTGTCACAAAATATTTTTTTTTTTTGCGACGAATGTAATTCGTCACCAATAAGGATAAGTTATGGAAGACGAACATATTTCGTCACCAAAATAAGGCGCCAATTTCATTTACGTTGGCGCGAATTATTTTAGCTCATTGGAGAGAAAAAATTTTGTCACAAAATATAATTTGTTTTTGCGACGAATGTAATTTGTCACTAATAAGGATAAGTTATGGAAGACAAAAATATTTCGTCACCAAAATAAGGCGCCAATTTCATTTGCGGTGGCGCAAATTATTTTAGCTCATTGGATACGAACATTTTTGTCACAAAACATAATTTGTATTTGCGACGAACGTAATTCGTCACCGAGAAGAATAAGTTATGGAAGACGAAAATATTTTGTCACGCGACAAATATAGTTTTGTCTCGGAAGAATAAGTTGTCAGTGGGGTGAATTATTTTAACTCATTGGAGACGAACATTTTTGTCACAAAATATAATTTGTTTTTGCGACGAACGTAATTCATCACTAATAAGGATAAGTTATGGAAGACGAAAATATTTCATCACCAATAAACACTCCATCATTCCGTTCATCTTCCAGTTAAATGGGCGACAAATATATTTTTGTCTCGGAAGAATAAGTTGTGGGGCGAATTATTTGAGCTCATTGGAGACGAACATTTTTGTCACAAAATATAATTTGTGTTGGCAACGAACGTAATTCATCACCAATAAGGATAAGTTTTGGAAGACGAAAATATTTCGTCACCAATAAACACTCCATCATGCCGTTTCATCTTCCTGTTAAATGGGCGACAAATATATTTTTGTCTCGGAAGAATAAGTTGTGGGGTGAATTATTTTAGCTCATTGGAGACGAACATTTTTATCACAAAATATAATTTATTTTTGCGATGAACGTAATTCGTCACCAATAAGGATAAGTTATGGAAGACGAAAATATTTCGTCACCAATAAACACTCCATCATGCCATTTCATCTTCATGTTAAATGGGCGACAAATATATATTTGTCTCGGAAGAATAAGTTGTGGGAGATGAAAATATTTCGTCACTAATAAATTCTACTTGCGTAATGCTTATTGTGATTGATTGCGCGACGAATATATTTTTCGTCCCGTAAGGTTAAGTTGTAGAAGACAAAAATATTTCATCACCAATAATAAATTCTCTGTTCTTGTATTTAAGGAGACAAAAATATTTTATCACTAATTATTTCTCTTTATTAAAATGTCGTGGTTTTATATTTCGGAGCACTGAAACCGTGCCCCCAAGAGACACACTTTGACCCTTATCACTCATTTTCACGTACACGGACACTGAAGTCATGATCCAAGAAGCCAATCTCTACAAAACCTCATTTCTCTCTCGCACTTGAGCCTATTCCTCTCTCACAAGTATTGAAGTCGTGACCCAAGAAGACACTGTCTATAAACCCTCATTTCTCTCTCGCACTTGAGCCTATTCCTCTCTCACAAGTATTGAAGTCGTGACTCAAGAAGAAACTCTGTCAACCATTTCTTCTATTTCACACTAAAGCCCCTTTCTTCTGTCTCACACTTAAGCCCTTCGTGCATGCCAGCATTGAAGTTGTTATCCAAGAAGTACTACAACAAGTTGCACTTTTAGCGACGTTTTTACACTACAACAATTTGCACTATTACCGGCGTTTTTTCCCGGCGCAATCATTAAACGCCGGGGAAAATATAACTTTTACCGGCAAAAAAGCTTGTTTCGCTGGAAAAGATAGAGTTTTCCCGGTGACAAATTTTCGCCCGCAAAGGTACTATTTTTCCCGGCGATTTATTTTTTTCGCCGGCAAAAGTCTTATTTTTCCCCGCAATTTATTTTTTTCGCCGGGAAAGATAAATGTTTTACAGCAAATTTCACCCGCCAAAGTATGCGCGCCTGTGTTTTTCTTCTTGCGGCGCACTAATTTCGCCGGGCAAAATTTTTTCTCAATATATGTTTAAAAACATTTTTGCCGGCGCACTATTTGCGCCAGGATTGTTAAAACTATGCCCAAAACCCCATAGCCCCAAACCGAATTCTCAATCCCTTATCCCTCTGACCCTTTCTCGCCCGTCTTCCCCTCCGTCTCGATCCCTCCATCTCCTTCTACCTCACGACCTCAGCCCTCTCCTCCATGTCCAAGCAACCTGCACAGAACCTCTCTCTCCTCCATCTCCCAGGCTCAGAACCCCCCTCTCCTCCATCTCAATCACCTCGATCCCATCTCAAAAACCCCCCATCTCCATCTTCTTCCTCCATGCACAAACCTCCCCATCACACCATTCCTCTCTCCACGCCTCCCCTATGTATCAAGCATCTCCATCGCCCATCTCATAGCCTCCCCTGCGCATCAAACATCTCCATCGCCCATCTCGGTCTCTCCTCTATCCCCATCACCTGAGGCCGATCCCTGCCATTCATCAGAAGAGCACCACATCCCTCACCTCTGAGTCTCTCTCGCCTCCCTCTGCATCTCTCTCGGTGTGCGGCATCTTGTTTGGTTCAGAGAAATAGAGAGAAGCAATGGCGACGAACTTGGTTACATTTCAGAAGGTATAAAGGCAAATTGATCGTGGAAAGCCCATCCCTCGACAGGCACCCACCATATTCTGTTGTATTGTATGGTGGACGATAAGTTATTTTTTTCATTGGCCAATTGTGGTTTTAAAATAGAGATCCAGAATGGTTTCTGAGTTTGATGGATGGAATGGGTTTTGTTAGGTTCCATTATGCATACTAGGTGTATGATGAAAATTCAATGAGAATAATTTACAACTTTCAAAGGAACTCCATTATTTTTAGCCTATATGCATTTGTTTGGATGAAGACAAAGATGCAGAGAATCATGAAAGTATTTTTAATGCTTTTTTTTTAAATTTATTTATATATTTATAAACGATGAAATTATTGTTTTAAACCCTTTTAATATTTGAATGGAATAACATATGAATTACTTGAGAAATTAAAAAAAAAGGGGTAAAATTTATTACTTCAAATCTTACTTGTAGATTCTACCAAAAAAAGAAAATATTCTTACTTGTAGTTCATATATGTTCACCATATTTTTATTCTTTTGAAATAATCCAAATATAATATAGTTTGTTTATTTTGGACATGAGATGAGAAATAAACAAGGGTTCTTTGAAATTTTGTCATAAGCACAACGAAGAAATGACTATAGTGATTATTCCTGCTTTGATGATGCTTTTATTTCTAGGCATAGGTTTGGCTAAAAATGAGAATGCCGTTGACGTGCACATGGTTGGGAAGTATCCCGCTAGATCCCAATAGTTGAGAGATGTTTTTGCTTGATGCAGTTTACAAACTTGATGTTCCGGGCACAAGGTGGTTTCTTCTTTGTTGTTGAATTGGGGTATTGTCTTCTTCTTTTTTTCTTTTTTCTTTTGTGCGTTTTTCTATGTGTTAGAATTATGTAGTTTGAACATTGTGCATATATTTCACTGACTACTTGGAAATCCAATTGGTTTTTCTGAATTTGTGATATGTTCTGTTGTTTTTGCAATGTTGTGGATAGAAAACATTCGTGTTTTAGTAAAACAAAATGAGTTCTTTTCTAAAACCTTTTGTTTTTCCTCTTTGTTTTTAGCTCTTGCAAAAAAATTCGCCTTTCAAAAAAAGGCCCTTATAGAATCTGATTTTGTTTTCTGTTTGGATAGTCAATGAGTTTATGGTTAATTTGATGTTTAATGGTTGTGTATCATGCAGATATTGGAGGGCCTTCTAAGGCTGCCTGACACTAGGCATTGTGCTGACTGTAGAAGCAAGTATGTTTTTAAGAGAATAGCTTCTATGGTTAACTTTAAAGCAGTTTATAATGTCAATTATTTTACAGGTTTTAAGACATCTTTTCTTCATCTATATGTTATTCTTCAAAGAATCTCATTATCCCTGTCACTACCAGGTTGGACTTAAGCTAGTCCCTAGGGACTATGATATGGACATTGCTTCTCCTTTCAGGAGGACGGATATTATAAGCATGATCCCTGTGTATAAGGTAAGATGCACCATTTTCTCATATAATTAAAGGGATTTATATGGTCTGGCCAAGAAAAAAAAAAAACCCATCCTTTAGGGGGTTGAATTACAATTTTACAGGCAGCTCAGACCTTTCATTTAAAGCCATTCATCAGGTGGACTCCCACCCTGTTTCAGACACCTATAAAGACTTCACCGAAAGGTAATTCAAATAATATGCCATTGATTTTAGGAGACAATGTCCATTGTTTTAAGCTCTTTCTTTTGAAAATTGTTATCATAGGAGAGACACCCAAATCAGTCTTGGAGTTGATGAATGTGAAGTATCTGACACTAGCACACGTGAAGGGCCACTTGCAGGTATCAAGAAACTATTTTCTGGGTATTGAAATTAAGAGCAAATAGTTATAGTTATCACCTTCTCTGTAGCTATTATCTCAGGTGTGTGTAAGAAAAAAAAGTTCCACAGTATGACACTTTTCTTTAGTTACTGTTCAATAAAACTTATCTTCTTCTTGTTTATTAATGTAGGGAAAACTTCTCTCTCTCTCTCTCTCTCTCTCTCTCTCACACACACACACACACACACATTCACACATACTTTCTAGGGTTAGTGTTTTGCATAAATTATTTTTACTCTATCCTTTAGACCAATTGCTAATATTTAACGGTAGCAATCCACTGTGATGCATTTTATAGGAAGTTTGGATATATATATGCATATGGAAGTTTGGATAAAATGACCAAAATGTTGCATTTCAGTTTGAAAAGTGAAATGATAAATAGATTGGAAATTTGAACCATGGTATCAAATAATATGCCATTGATTTTAGGAGACAATGTCCATTGTTTTAAGCTCTTTCTTTTGGAAATTGTTATCATAGGAGTGACACCCAAATCAGTGTCTATTATTTCAAGACATTCTTTTTTGTTGTTTCTGGATGAGGGCATCTGTCGTTTGTTGGATGATTCATGTGCCATCTTGTGGGAGGATATTTGTGGTTACTGTGAGAGTAAAATAGATTTTGAATGGTAAAATATAGCAAGTATAAGTCAAGGTGAATCTGCTAACACATGCTTTTGAAGCATACATAGATAAGTATTCTGCATGATGGAAGGATGTTCTTGTTATAAATCATGTTCTTGGGCACAATTTTGAATGTGTACTTATATCATGTTCTTGCAGATTGGATGGAGTGAATGGGTGAGCAATGAATGATGTGTGTGGGTGATGGATGGGTAATAAAGGTACCATAAAACCAGCACTCTTGATTATTTTCGTGCCTTGCATCCTTTACAGAACTGAGAATGTATATACCATACATTGGCTATGTGCTGAAAGGATGAGGTTTAGCTCTCCATTTAGGTTAGGTTGTCTCGTCTTTTTCAGGAACATGGGTATTCATATTCATCAAAGATTGATGATTTTTCCAAGTGAAACAGAGGACAAAAACTGGGTGTAGGGATCAAAACATCCCAAATGCTGCAAGAATTAGAACTGAAAAAAAAATGGATGTGGGCCCCATATTTGGTAATTTCCTACTTTTATTAAGAGCTTTGTTATTACCACCTACTATTTAGTAATTTCCTACTTTTATTAAGAGCTTTGTTATTTACCAAGCAACAACAGAGACACACACACACACACACACACACACACACACACACACACACACACACACACAGAGAGAGAGAGAGGGAGAGAGATTAGGTGGTGTACGTGCTCGGTGTACCCATGTTCGAGCACTACAATATGTGAATTCCTTATCCAACACATAGGGTCTGAGAATTTCAGAAATGTGAGAAGTCACTTTCGATTTTTTTTTAAATTTCTTTACATTCTTATTTTTGTAGGAGAAAGAAGATGTTTCCATCGATCATGGTAAGGAATATATTTATATGGATACAAGGCATATTTCTTGAATTCAAATCTGGAATGTACAACAGTATTTTGTTTTAGCACCATACCATTTTCTCCATTTGAATTGTATTATTCATCTTCTTTTTTTCTGATTCGGTCTCTTCTCAACTGATTATGCCTAGTGTAAATTCTTTAACTGTAGAAATATATCCTTTATATATTAGATCTTTGAATTCTTGAAAAGGTAAATTTCAAGAATTTATGCACAAGATTTACTGTAAACTCTTTTACAGTAGAAATATATCCTTTATGCACAAGATTTACACAAGAATTTATTCTGAAATCTGGTCCTAAAACTAAAGACGTTCTTTTTAGAGTTGTTGTATTTTTTATTTATTTATTTATTACTTTTATCTCCACATAGTTATTTCATACATCAACATATGTCCTGAGATTTTTTTAATGCATTCAAAGTTTTTCAGTTTTAGGACCTCTGAAAAATATGTTATTATCTTTCTTTTTTTAAATGTTGTCAGGGGTGAAAATGGCTGGGAAATCTCACAGAGGGAAGAACAGAGGAAGAGCATCGAAAGATAATTCTAAGGTTGTGGCTGATGCAAATGGAGTGCATCAGTCCAATTTGGGTGATAAGCCATCCGGAGTGGACAAGTCAACCTCTGCCAAGTCAGAGGTGGTGGATACGATGCAAACAACCTCAAGCAACCAACCCAAACAGGCGGAAGGTAATCTCACTATTTCTAGATGTTATGATTGTTTGTATAGCGTTTGGTTGTTTGGCTCCTGGGTGGTAGTTTGACAAGGTAGGGCTCTTGCATTGGTGTTGCAGGCATTCATAGAACTTGTTCAATTCAAAATAAAAGAATCTCCACATAATTAAAGTAAAAGATTTAAGTATCATTTCCATGACCTTTATATAGTGGAACCAGAACAAAGAAACAAGTGTCAGAAACGGTTATTGTTTTCTCCAGTTGTTGTTGTTGTTGTTGTTACTATTATGATCAGTTGATGTCTTATCTATGGTTAAATTATTCTTATTGATGTAAAAGCTGAAATAGGATTTATGAAGATAAACAGATGACAAGTTGCATGGAGGGAAGGGTCTGATGACTGAAAAACCCCATAATTAGTTACTGGTTGAAAAAAAGGAGAAACATGATGAGTCAAGTTTTAATGAGTTTAATCTGTTGATCTGTTGCATTTGCCAGCAGTCAGAATACATTCTCATCTATATTTGCCTTGTACATGCTGTACATCACAATCAACTTTGAAAGCTGAGAAATGCATAACTTTGAATCTTGGAGAGGCTGGAGCCACTACCTATTTTTGAAGGGTATACATATTTTTGAAAAGGAACTTAGAGTTGTAGTTATAAAAGGAAGTTAGGTTTTATGTACATGAATGGAAATGGAAGTTGGATGTGTAATGGTTTTGTAATTTTACATGAGTTTTTAGTTGGTAATTTTAACTTAATTTCGAATCTTGTACGTGTTGCTAAATTTAGTTCAATTGAATCATGGAATGGACATGGATTTTTTGGTCTATAATTAGATTGTTGTGACCTTCAGGTTTGGAATGGTGGTACAAGTTGAAAATGCATGTACAGGTTTTGGAATATGTGTACAGGTTGCTAAAGTGCATGTTCAGGTTATTTGATTATATGAACAGATGTTGAAAGTTGTGGAGTGGAATTAGATGTTACAATTTAATTTATTCATATGACAGAGGTTGAAAATTGTAATGAACTGATAGAATGTTGGATTTGAACTGAAGTTGCAGTCATTTTCTAAAAGTTATTAAGGGTGGAGTTTGCTGCAGGTGGGGTCAGTAGCATTTGGAGGGAGTACATGTTATAGTTGGATAGGAGAGAGAGAGAGAGAGAGAGAGAGAGAGAGAGAGAGAGAGAGAGAGAGAGAGTGGATAAGTTTGAATATTTTTATTTGTTGGTATAACAAAATCTTCCATGTCTGTTTGTGTACAGCTTTAACATCAATTTCTCTGATCTTTTTTTTTTTATGAAAATGTTAACAAGCAATGAGTTTGTATTTGTGATGTTTTATCTAAATGTTAACATGCAATCTGTTTGAATTGTTTTTTTTTTTTTTTTTACAAGGATGATTTATTCTATAATTTCACTAAAGGGTGCATATGACATTCTTAATCATATGTTAATCTTCCTCTTTTTTTATGCAGATTGAATGAAATTGAAAAACAACTTTTGTTGAAAAAGTCCATGCAGCTAGCTAGGATGCAGCCAACTTGAAGGCCAAGTATGCAAAGTAGAATGTTTGGCATTTGAATGTTAATACAGAGTAGAATCCCTTTGTGGTGAATGACCACTTCTCTTACCCAGTGATTCTCCCCTATGTATTAAAAGATAAATATGATTGGTTGATAGACCATTGTGTACTAGATATATGCTTTCTTCTTGTGTATGTTGGCTGCCCACCACTTTAGAAATCCTACTGTGACTCTTCTCTTATCATGCAACAGCACTATGAGTTGTAAATTGCATATGAGGTGGATGTGTGATGTATGGATATTCAAATATTATAAATTTAATATTTGAGTTCATGATAGTCTATTGATTTCAATTTTAGATTTTGTGAACCATTTGGTGATTGTTTTCTATGAATGTGTATAGGTGTGAATGCTACAGTTTATTAACAAAATTATTTCGTCTCTATTTCTTATATTTATGACAAAATATATTTTACTCTAATTTCTTCCTTTATTGACAAAATATTTTGTCGTTAATTACTTATAAGTATGTTACCACAGAGTCGATTGGATACAAAAAAAATCGTCATCTACTGGTACTTTCTTTGACAAATTTTTATCGTCTTCTTTTATATTAAACGCGACAAAATTATTTCGTCTCTATTTCTTATATTTATGACAAAATATTTTTGACTCTAATTTCTTCCTTTAATGAGAAAATATTTTGTCATTAATTAGTTACAAGTACGTTCCCACATAGTCAATTGGAGACAAAAAAAATCGTCATCCACTAGTAGCTTCTTTGACAAATTTTTTTCGTCTTCCTTTATATTAAACGCGACAAAATTATTTTGTCTCTATTTCTTATATTTATGACAAAATATTTTTTACTCTAATTTCTTCCTTTAATGACAAAATATTTTGTCATTAATTAGTTACAAGTATGTTCTTGTAGAGTCGATTGGAGACAAAAAAAATCGTCACAAATTTATCTTTTTCAATGACGAATTTTTTTTTTCGTCACCAAGACCTTTTAGCGACAAGGCTTTGGCGACAAAACGGGTGACGGAAAATTTTCGTCTTAATTAGTTTCGATGACGAAATATGTACATTTTGGGACAAATTTGTGTCGTCCTTAAACCCCAAATTTCTTGTAGTGAATTAAGGTTGATTTAAGTCATCTATATTTACAATAGTCTTATTTTTTATCTTTAGAAGAACAACTACTAAGTTCTTGAGCTTATAGTCCTTCCCTTTTAACATGAAAACATCTTTTATAATGGAGGTAAAAAAAATTATGCCTCCATCAGGATCAAGGGACAAAAAAAGCACAACACAGTTTTTATCTCTTATTCAAAATTCATATATAAAATTAGCTAGCTTTCCCCTTTTATACAAGAAAAATGTGTTGCACTAAACAAATAAGTAGGGGTGTTCATGGACCAGAGCAAGCCGGGCCAGGACTATTCAGGCTCGGCCCAAGCCCAATTCGGGCATCAAGTGCCTAATCCGAGCCCAGGCTATCTAAATTCTGATTAACCCGAGCCTGGCCCAAATCAAGCCCGGTTCCTTGATCAGCCGGAAGTTGGTCTATGGTAAATAAGAGCTATTATGCACAGACTCTCTGTGTTTCTGAAAACTCTTAAACACTGCCACCTCTTGAATATATCCATCCCCAATGGCAAAATATGACCTAATAATTTAGGTGAATCCATCTTTTTTACTCTCTGTGTTTCTTGATTAACAATGAATGTTGAAATTTCTGTTGTTGTATTGGCTTTATTGTAAAAAAATAAAATCAAATAAAATAAAAATTAAGAATCTATATCAGTATCATCGTCCGTCGGCATTTGCTCTTCTTCATCAGTACAATAGTCCATCCAAGTATCATCTCCGGCATCACTTTCGTCATCATTAATGAAACCGTCATCTGTCTGATTGGACTCCACGTTCATTACCACAACATTAGCATCAACTTCATATGTATCAACATCCGTCCTATTTAGAGACAATGGCTCGATTTCCCTATCATTTTCTTCATTATCCATGAAATCAGGAGTTTGATGATGTTGAACAATACTGTCAACTTCTAATTGTTCCTCTTGTTGGAATGCATCACCCCCAATCGAATCTTGCTCTTCCTCCTCAACCTCTAAAACATCATAGACATTTCTCGGCTTTATCATTTGGACAATTTGCCAATCACCTTTAAGTTTGGCGCCCTTGAGATAAAAGACTTGTATGGCTTGAGACGCTAGCACATAAGGATCATCTTTATAGCACGTTCGAGATACATTAACACTAGTGAAGTATGCGTCTATATGAATTCCTGTCTTTTTATTACCAACATCCCACCAGTCACACTTGAACAATATAACTCATTTTTTAAAGCAATAATCCAATTCAATAATGTTTGTTAATACACCATAATATTGGATCTCCTTATCACCTTCATACACTTTCACAACAACACCACTATTTTGAGTTCGACGATGCTTTTCACGTTCCTTTGAGTGAAACCTAATCCCATTAACGATGCAGCCAGCGTACTGTGTCACTCGCTTATCAGGACCACATGCTAATGAATATAAATCTTCGGTAGCTTCGGGTGATTTCTGTTGGCGCAATAGTTGCATCTATTGATAAAAAGTGTACGGCACACACATCTAAAAGTCAATAAATATTTTGAATTACATATAATTTAAGCACCTTATATGTATGAACACTTACACGGTTTTGAAACCATTTAGCAAATTGGCTTTGATGTCTCTGTTGGACATTGTGTATGCTTTCCCCTTGAAGCTCTGACTTGTGCTCCCTATATAAGAAGTACACGGCATTATAATACGAATGAAAGATTTAATATACCAATACTTCATATGCAATTATTTTATAGGTACATAGTTCACTTACTCACGATATGACGCAATTTCCTCGGAATTATTTAGCACGTAATATCGAATTTTGTTATACTCCACTATATCCAATATCCCATATGATCCAGATCCTAATGGTCGAACAATTTGTCCAAAAACATGAAGCCCTTCGCATGATTGCCCTTGACCTCCATCATAATTCCGTTCTTCACGGTTGAATTTTGTTTCTATTCCTTCAAGATACATAGAACAAAATGAGAGGCATTCACCGTCAATATATGATTCTGCAATTGAGCCTTCTGGACGTGCTTTGTTGCGCACATATTGTTTTAGAGTGTGCAAGAATCTGTTTATAATTTTATAGTTACTAAATAATAAATTAAGAAATTACATTCATAAAGACATCATATAAAAATGAATAACTTATACACATCACCTTTCAATAGGATACATCCATCGGTACTGAACAGGTCCACCAATTTTCGCTTCATATGGCAAATGAACTGCTAAGTGAACCATGACATCAAAGAATGCCGGTGGAAATATTCGTTCCAGCTTACAAAGTATTATGGCAATGTCCCTTTCCATCTTCTCTAACACATGCAACTTTAATGTCTTACTGCACAACTCGTTAAAGAAAATACCCAACTCAATCAATGGGATACAAACATCATCATTCAAATATCCACGTATTACAACCGGGAGAAGCCGTTGTAAAAGGACGTGACAGTCATGACTTTTCAATCCTGATATTTTACCATCTGTAGTGTTCACACATCGAGATATATTAGATGCATATCCGTCTGGCAACTTAACCGATTTAAACCATTCACAAAAACTCTTTTTATCTGCACCAAAAAGTGTATAGCATGCAGGTGGCACCATTACTTTATCACCATTCGGGATTAAGTGTAATTCCTTTAGTATACCCATTGCCTCTAAATCCATGCGAGCTTTCACGGTGTCTTTTGTTTTCCCATCTAGATTCAACAATGTTCCTAACACATTATCACAAATGTTTTTTTCTATGTGTATCACATCCAGATTATGACGGAGCCTTAGTGCTCGCCAATACGATAATTCAAAAAATATGCTCTTCTTTGTCCAATTCAACTCCATTTCAGTGCGTTTCCTCTTCTTATTGTTTGGTCCCTTGCCAAATTTGTTAGGTTGGACACATTCTAATTGTGCGAAAACTTCATCCCCAGATAACTTCTTAGGTTTCGACCGGCGCTCAATATTACCATCAAAGTGATCCTTATAACGGCTTCGCCAAGCATGCCTGGGCGGCAAGAAATGACGGTGGCACATGAAACATAGCTTTCGTCCATGCTTCAAATACATTGAACATGCATCCTTGTTGCAAATTGGACATGCCATGTATCCCTTCGTACTCCAACCAGACAAGTTTCCATACGCAGGAAAATCATTAATAGTCCATAAAAGTGCTGCATGCAAATTGAATTTCTTTCTTGTCACTATATCAAAAGTCTCTACGCCATTTTCCCATAGTTCCTTCAATTCATCTATCAATGGTACTAGGTACACATCGATGTCATTTCCGGGTGCTTTTGGTCCAGGAATAAGTAATGACATGAAAAGGAAGGGTTCTTTCATACATTTCCAAGGTGGCAAATTATATGGGATGAGCATGACAGGCCACATGCTATAGGAAGTGCTCATGTCCCCAAAGGGATTGAACCCGTCGCTCGCGAGGCCAAGACGGACATTACGAGGATCTTTCGCAAACCACGGATAGCCCTTGTCAAATTCCTCCCAAACTTGACTATATGCCGGATGCCTATATACATTATCCTCCCCAACTCGTTTATCCTTGTGCCATCTCATATCTTCAGCCGTCTTTCTTGATATAAACAACCTCTGCAGTCTAGGCTTCAACGGAAAATACCGTAAAATTTTTTGAGGAATCTTCTTACCCTTACCTTCATTAAGTTTATACCTCGGCTCACCACATTCTGGACAATTAGTTTTATGTTCATGCTCCCTCCAAAAGAGTGCACAATCATATTTGCATGCATGTATAGGAACGTAGCCAAGACCCAAGTCCCGCATATACTTCTTAGCCTCATAATATGACTTGGGAAGAGTCTCACCAGTAGGCAATGCCGCTTTAATCAATTGAAGATTCATATCAAATGATTTGTTACTCCAACGATTGATTATTTTTACATGCATCAACTTCACAAGGAATTCCAATTTTGAAAACTTCTCACACCCTGGATATAGTGGAAGGTGCAAATCATTTAACATCAAATCAAATGGTTGTGGAACCAAGTCATTTGAGATCGCATCAGATGGTTGTGGATCCTCATATGCTGCACTAGGACCATGACTACTAGATGCTTCCCCTTGTGGATTATTTTCCAAATTAATATTCATCTCATACCTTCCTGCACATACGTCTGCTAACATTTCATGCAACCCATCACAACGTTGCTCTACACAACCATCACCATCATCGTCTTCATCCTCACTCATCTCTTCAAAATCTTCACCATGAAATACCCACCGGGTATAAGTCTTATCCATTCCATTTTCCTCTAAATGTGCTTTAACCATATTAATGGGTTTGAAATATCTATTGTTGCACTTGTTACATGGACATTTTATCCTATTGCCTTTATCCGCATATTCACGTGCATACTCAATAAAGTCTTTAACTCCTTTCATGTAAGTAGGTAAATGCCTACCCCGAAGCTGCATCCAACTTTTATCCATATTTAACTCCCTACCACAAGAAGAACAAATATGAGTATTATATATTGATGAGAAATTACTTGATTCCCTACCACTAGTTTATGTTGTTACTAACACTAAAATGTCCATTAGAAGTATTACCAAATAGCATAAAAAAAATTACCTTTTTACTACGCCTCATAATACATGCCTATTAACATTTCACCCATTTGAAACATTTGAAAAACACGTCTTAGTATTAAGAACCACAATTAGTATTCTCTGATATGGGAAGGAGGTAGGGCAACCTCATTTTTCCTTACATTTATATCCTGTGTGATGTTTTTAGTATTAACCATTTAAAAGATTTTCAATCTCACTTAACTGTTAGTATTAACCATGTCCGCAATGAAGAGGAAATATGTTTTGTTTTTCGTTTTCGTTTTTGTTTATTTATTTATTGAGCAGTCCACATTTCTATCTGGTGTCACTTTTTTTTAGCAAAAAAAAAAAAAGGATAACTGATTTTCCCAAATTGAGAGGATATTAACTTCCAGATTCCTCTCTTGAAAAACTTATGGAGCATGCAGTCTCTTTGCGTATAAATGCTTCTATCTGTTCTTTATGAAATCATGACAAAAAAAATTTCCACAATGTGATTTGAACGAACAACCGCTGTCTAGCTTTTAGCCTATTCACATTTAAATGTATATTTGTTCAGGTAGCAAAATGTAAATTTGTAAAGTGAATTAGCATCTAAACTCTCTTCCCTAAAACTATGGGAGAAAGAAACTAGACTATGCAACTTTCCTTATATTGTATGTACTTAGTAAATCACTTTTGTTACCAATGAAGCCAAACACATAACCATTCAAGCTGAACAATGGCATACCACAAGAGATAGGTGCAGGTATTGATAAAATTTTGCAGATGAATAAATTTAGTGGAAAAATTAAAAGAAAGTCAGTCCATCAGACAGTAAGGTAAATCAGACAATAGTATGGATATGATACATACAAACTAAAAATAAAATATGTGAGAAATGAACTAACAGCCCCTCAACAATACCAAGAAGTACTCACCCAAAAAAGCAACTCTGAACTTTAGTCCCTTGAAGCTTCTGAATTGTTATGACTATAATCAGCTTTTCTACATGACAAACATGAGCAATCTTGACATGCGATGAAGAAAATCCTATAAACCAGACAGTGCTGAAATCTTTACAATGAATGCAACATATAATTCAGAGCACTGAAAATCTCAAAGAAAGTACAGCCTTGAATAGAGAGTATTATCAATCTCATGCACCACAAAGTGTCACCAGTGATTCCTAAATTTTCGGGTGGGGATGGGGATTTTTTCTGTAAGCCTCCCCTTTCAGTTTTCTCTTGGTAATTTGGGGGCTTTTGCCCACTTCCCTCTTTCTCTTTAATACAAATTTACCCTTAAGCCAAAAAACGAAACAGTGATTTTGGGAAGTTACAAAAGCAAAAGACGAAGGTCAATTCAAGACTCGAAATTTATAACCTATCTGTAGCTTCCAAAGCAAGACAAATCAGTTTAGGGTCAGTTTCAAGCCCAAAAATGATGATTAAATTTTTCCAATCAAAACATTGTATGGGACTCAACCTAATTTATACTAACACCCATATCGGGTTATTAAATCAACTTGTTCGTGGTCAAGGTTCAGTTGAAGCCTACCAAATTTTAAAATGACGATCTCAGAGGCCAATTGTTGTACCTGCAGACTTCCAAGGAGTACTTGGAGAAGCAAATGGCAGAGATAGAGAACAATCTGAGAGAGCTATTGCAGCAAGATCCAGGTCTTGCTCGTCAGATAATGTCATTGTCGACGTCTGTGATGTAGATTGTGTTGCATTGCATTGTTGGACCACATTGTGTCTCACCTCTTCTATTAGAGGAGTGTGTTTAATTTTATTGTAGTAGTATTGCATCATCTTCTGGTATTACATCATAATAAAGGATTATAATTGTGAGTATCCATTTTCTTGAGCTGTCTTTTATCTCAAATCTTAAGCTAATTGTTGGTATTGGACATACCTTTTTTTTAAAGACTCTTTTCAAGCATCAACCATGGGCTACTGTGTGGTATTGAGCGCAGTTGATCCAAGGGTCAATAGTGTTTCCCAAAAAAGGTTCCAGTAAGTCTGTATCCTAGAACAGGACAATCAAGTAATGAACTACTTGATTGAAAATTAGAAATTGACTACTGAATCATATCCATTGGACAGAATTATTTGTTATGGTATTTAAGATATCATGATACTCTAATGCTCAATGCATGTTATTCATCTCATTGAAATTTAAACAAAAAAAAAAAGAAGAAGAAGAAAGGAAGTAATAACATATTTTTCAGGGAGATTGTGTCTTTTTAAATATTCTCAAACGGCATTGTACTTTTATTATAAATTTCTTATCATGTATGTTTGGTAATTTATATCCTTGTAACTAGCTACGCTCAGCATAGCATATCCATCTCACCCATATGTACTTCAACTTTGTAATGTTTCTCTGATGTTTTACATTCATTTCCATGACAATATAAGCCTATTCTCTATTTTGTAAAATGCATTTTTAATTGAAGTGGTTCTCAATAATTGAGATCGAATTTACTTTGTCCCCCACCCCCATCTGTTGGTTCTTTTTACAAAGTAAACTTGATTTCGTTTTTTCCTCTCATGTACAAGTTGTCCACTCCTTGCATGTATGAGTTGCTATTACCTTACATGTGCAAGCCTTCCAAGGACCCAACTCCTTAGCCTGAGAGAGAGAGAGAGAGAGAGAGAGAGAGAGAGAGAAGAAGAAGAAGAAGATGATGAAAAAGAAGAAAATGCAATGTTTGAAAAGTTAGAAATGGCCCCAGTATAGAAGATAAATGTATCCAGGAAATCAGGTTGTCAATGGACCTTTGATTATTAGGTTACCGAAAGGACTTATGGACCCTCTTTTTGGATATAATTCAGAGTTGATAGTTGTAGAGGAAGGAGAAGAGACTTGGAACCTTGTTTATAGCTTCTTTTCTAGCTTTCCCTTCATCCGATAAACATTATCTTATTAGGTTTCAAAACCATTTGATTACACCAAATAAATCTTGCAACCGGTTGGATCTATCATTTGGATCAAGTTAATTTGCAAATTCAAAAGTAAAGAACACTGCAACCTGTGGTCATGCATAGCCTCTTAAATGGAAACAGATAATATAGGAAAAGCAAAAGTTAGAGAAACCAAATATCCTTTCTCCATACCAGTCATGAAAAATCTGAAATTGGAATGATCAAAGAAGAAACATCTAATAGACTGGACTATATGAGGACCTGATAAATTTCATAACAAAACTTATTACATTTACAGAGAGAAGAAAAAAGGTTGCATCATTAAATCAATTTACACGTACCTTTTTTTGTTGATGACCCTTTCTACAAATGTCAACAAAGCACAATATCAATAGGATTGTCCAAATTATGAATGAGAGAAAAAAGTAGAGTATGGAAATCAAATGGTTTGGACAACACATGCAGAAAAGGGAATAATTACACAACCTAATTTATGAAAAAAAAAATTAAAAAGAAAAAACAATGCAAACCAAAACCTTCAATGTCAGACTTGAAAACCCAAATCCTCAAAATAAAACCCAATTGTCAAACCCAAGTGCAATTACTCAATTCTCCAATCCCCAACACAAAATACCGAATTTCAGATTCCTTAAAAAAAATTATCCAGAACCATAAATCAAAATCTAAGAATTATAAAATCATAAATAAAAATCTTCAAATCATAAAAAAATGAATCAAATTCCCTAAACCCTAATAAAAATCCTAAAACCAAAAAGCCCATACTCTCTCAAATAGATAATTAAACAAATAAAAATACAAAACCATCAACAATAACAACCATACCAATAATAATAATAATAATAATAAATAAATAACAGAACTTCAAAAAAAGAAAAAAAAAACCTTGAAATTGTGCGCCTCGTTGTCTATGGACCATTAAACCAGTCTATGGACCATTAAACCAGCATCACATTCACATCACAACAAAAAAGGGTCTTCATGAGAACTGGTACAGGGGTAGATAGAGTTGGAAAACACCCTTTAACTTTGATAATAACAATAATAGGATTTTGATGAAGAAGAGGACGGTGCCAATCCTTGAATTCAGATAATAAAGAAAACAGATTCTAATCGCACACTTTTTTATAATATAGAAATCTGGTTTACCATTGAAAGCATCAATCAAATACAAGCATACATGGAAAGAAATTTCAATAGATAAAAAAAAGAAGAGGAAGAGAACCTCTCCAATCAGCACTGCTTTGAAGAAGACATCGAATGAAGATTCCTCCACAAGTAGCAGCCGCTAGCCACGTTGAGATCTTGCCTACCGGTTTGGATTTAGGGCAGAGAGATAGAAAGAGAGAATGAAGCAGAGAGCTGGGGAGTCAAAGAGACTTCTCCGTTGAAAAGACTCTGAAAGGCGGAAGAGAGACGATAAAGCGCAGAGGCATACATATGTATTAGGGCGGGCGCGCCAAAAGAGAGTTTCGTTGCAAAGAGACTCTTAAAAAAAGGCGGGTGATCGATTAAAAAAAAAAAAACCAAAAGGCGGGCGACGGAAATAATTGGAAACTCTTTTTTTTTTTTTTTTTGTAACGCTTTAAAATGTTGTCGCTGATAAAACTTTTATTTACGACGCATTTAAATTTACGTTGCAAAAAACTCCTTATCTGCGACACAGTAGGTATACTGTCGCGACTAAATATTATTTGTGACGTCAAAATTGCGTCCCAAATAAATAGCTATTTTTTTATCTTAAAATATTTATGACACCATATGATGGAGGTCGCTAAAAATATTTATCTGTGACGCAAAGACATTAGCGTCGCGAAGAAGATATTATGTGCAACACAAAAAGACAACTGTTACAAAAAACCTTAACTTTTCTACGACATAGCTTAGACTGAAAAATTTTTGCGGCGCGAGGATGGCGTCGCAAATAGAGGCCCTTAATTTCGACAGATGATTGTGTCGCAAATGTGTATCTAGCGTCGCGAATAATTTTACCGCCATTTGGCGCCAATGATTTTTTGACGCATTTATTTGCAACGCACTGTATTCATTGCTGAAAGTATCTATTTGCGACGCATGGAGTCTTGTGTCGTAAATACTTAACTTGTTGCGACGGGTCTAATTTTATGTTGCAAAAAAAATATTTTGTGCGACGCTTTGGGTTGCGTCGCAAATATTTTCGTCGCTGAAAATCCCATTTGTTGTAGTGCAAGCTCGGCTTTTTACTTCTCCAAGGTGGCTTCAAGCTCAGCTTCCCGTTTCTCTTGAACCTTGGTCTTGGCTTTTAGTCTACAGATCTTGGCCATTGCCGTATCAAGCTCGATCTTGAGGCTGGAGTTTCTGTCCACTTGCTCCTTCAGCTCCTGATTGCTTGCTTCCAAGGTGGGTTGGAGGTCCTTCTTTTCTACCTCCAGCCCTAAACCCTTGGAGTGTTTCTCTTGAAGCCTTTCTAGGGCGACCTAGGATTTTTTCACTACCTATAGAAGGAACAGGTATCAGAAGGTAATAACCGAGATTAAGTACTTGGTAAAACTTGTGGAAGACTCACCGAAATGGCCGATTGCATCGATGAGGCGTAACGTCATCAAACTCTCTGAGCCTTTGCATGTCCCGTGGCAGGGCGCAGGCTCGGCCAACTGCGACAATGACGAGGGCATTGCTAGATATACGGTCTCCCACCGTTAATGGCCTTCCGGGTTCGACTTAGAGGCTCGGTCACCAAGGAGCCGGCACGGTGGGCTGGGGTGCCATGACTGCGCCAGGAACCTTCTCGGGAGCCTCGATCCTAGCCCTCTTCTCCCTTGGTGCCTCCTCCCGTGTGGTTTCGGCAGGATGCTGCCGAACTCTAGTACTTGGAGAAGTAGAAAGAGTGGGAGTAGAGGCATCAACGGAGGCTGAGGACGGGAGTAGGGTCAGAAGCAGAGCCAGGGGGCGTGGGGGCATTAGGAGCTCGGCCTCTAACTACCAGAGCCCCCAAATCCTTGACCATCACGGCTAGTCAACGTCGTTGCATGTCTTCTCCTTCTTCCGAGCTAAGGGGAGAGCTAGGAGAATGGACGACTTACTGTGATCTCTCCGACCTCGAGGAGGTCTCAACTTCCATAGCGACTATACTGGTTTTGGCAGGCACGGCGGTCTTCAAGTCAGACCCCGAGGTGGTGGCCTCGGCACCAGAAGCGACCCGATGCTCAACGTCGGTTAAGGCCTAAAATGGCTCTGCCCTTTCCACTTCAGCAAGAGCTTCGCATCCTCCCCTTACCTGAGGTTGACTAGTCCTCCTCGTGATGAAGGAGTGGTACCTCAGTTCATAATTTAGCAGCGCCCCAGCAGCTCGTCCACTGTGACCTCGATAGCTGTACACAGCCGACTCGGTTGGCTTCCTATCTTCTCTGTCGAGCATTTGCACGACGAACGAAAATTGTTAACTCGGTGAAACAAGAAAAGGAAGGGAAAAGGAGAACTTGAAGACAAAGGAGTTAGTAGTTACTCGGAGGGCCGTCGAAGCCATGGGGAACTTTGTCCATCCTTGTCACCTCGGGCATGGTTGCTTCGAATTCCCATTTGCCCAAGACGAACAAGCGATCATCCCCGACATATTTGTTGGAGTCTTCTACGTCATTAATGAGACACTCCCGATTCGCCTAAGCTAGGAGATAATAAATGTTATTACCTCATCCGGACTTGCAGAGGTCATAGACCTCAATATCGTGAATGTTGAGGTTAATGCCTAGAATTCTACTGAGCTCGGCGACGCCCATTATGATTTTGAAACTGTTCGGCATCAACTAGTAGGGGCAGAGGTGCCACTTCTTAAGGCAGGTCCTAAGAAAGGGGTGAAGAGGGAATCAAACCCCACCTTCAACTATGATCACTAGAAGAAACGACATCCAACAATTAATGAAGATATGACCATCGAAGGGGTTTTCAAGGTCATCTAACCTAATCAAGACATCGTCAGGTATCCCGTAGTCAACCCTGAATTCGGCTATGGCGTTTGGGGTTTCTACTCTATGCCTATAGATACCCAGTATCGAAGCTTGAGGAAGAACGAAACTCAAAAAGGGAAAAATGGACAGAGAACCTGAAAGGAAACCAGAGAACAGAAATGAACAGGGGAAGAAGAAAGGACTTATGGATACAAGATGAATGAGACTGGACTCGAAAGACGCCGAGCTCAGATTTAGTGGAACTCGACTTCGGCGGAACTTCTCTCTTCTGCAAACCCTCTCTCTTCTCTAATGATTGTGAAAGTGAAGAACGAGAGAGAGGCACCTCTATATATAATGAAAAAAGAGGCGCCCCTTCAAATTTAGAGGGCGCACGTGCGGAACGTTGCCTCAAGGACTGGCATGTCTGGACAACCAACCAGGCGGTGACACGTGGCGCCACCAATATGTCTTCTACATCGATTGCAGCGCACTATTGATTACCTCGGGCAATGGAGCAACACAGTGATAGAGATCAGATGTCAAGGACTGACACCAGGATGAAATATAGTACGATCTTCAAACTCAATGTTCAGAAGGTTCTCCCATCATATTACTTAGCTTCCGACCTCAAAGAGTTAGAGAACTCTAAGAAGTTAGAAGCTAGGGGGCAATTTGTGTGGGACATTTTCATAATACCGAGATTGTCCTAGTTTCGGTAAGAGTACCAGCTCGATATGTCCTGGTCTCGGTTTTATATATCTCGGCAATTGTGCCAGTGGGGATATTCTCACAACACCGAGATCATTCTAGCTTCGGTAAAGGTACCAGCTAGACATGTCTTGATCTCGGTGAGAGTGCTTTAGTTTTGGTAATGGTACCAGCTAGGCATAATGCATCTCGGCAATAGTGCCAAGATATGTTTATGCCATGACCTCAGTATCATCTTCAATTCGATTCGATTAACCGAGACGAGTAATGAGCGTACGTCCACGTTGCAGAACGTATTGACAGATAGGGATACACACCGAATTAAGGTAAGGAGTTATCCTTTTCCGGTGATTACATCCATAATCCTTGAAAGATTGGGGTAGAGTCTGAATAAGACTCTATCATCGAAAAATCAGGACGAGGATCATGGGACTCTCAACCTATATATACAGGGAGCTAATTCAGAAGAGATACGCATATATGCACTGATATGTATTCCAAACATTGTCCTTTCCTCTGTCCAGTTACTGAACTAACTTAGGCGTCAGAGTGCCTTTAACTAAGTGCAGCCAGGGTCTCTAACCTTTATTTCTCCTTCCCTTTAAGGTTTCAGGCATTCGATTCTTCCCAAGAAGAGCTTTATATCTATCGAAACAAGTCCGTATGAATTTAGGCACTTACAGAAACTTTCATTAATTTAATGATAGGTAGTGCATGAATTGGATCAATTATAAACACGGGCATTGATTCTCATATGATCAATATGGATTTAATGAAATAGGCCATGTATTGGTAAAAATAGATTTACATACATTTATTCCCTCCCACTACATGTAATTATTAATGTTATAAGCTTTAGAGAAAAAGCAAGTTCAAGTTTTTGAATTTAAGCATATAGGGATAAAAAGATGGGCAAGAGTGTCATTCCACTCTAATAGCTTCTAGTGGTTAGAAAGGCTACTGGTTTTGGGAACATGAAAGGTATTAAAAAAAAAAAAAAAAGGGGCCTATTTATAAATACTGAAACCATAGGGGCCTATTTACAAATTTTAAAAACTTTAGGGAGTATATGTAAAAACCTCAAATTTTAATATGGCTTTTAGAAGCGGACCAAGCCGGACAGGGTGATTGCCTCCAAAAGCATATATGTAGGTCCACCCCTTATCACAAAAAGATGATAGAATGTGAAAACTGTCTCATCAAATTGTAAATGGTAGTAAATATTTGCTTACAAATCATATTTGCTTAGATTAGCTTAGGAAGCTCTTAGGAAGCTCTTCATTATAGGGGTTGCCCCCATCATTGGACGGTAAGTCTGGAGTAATCTCATCAATCCAAGGGTGTCTTTGTTTGCTTGGATATTTATTTATGGATAACTGGTTGGGTTCAGACATTAACTTGTGTGCATCTGGCTGCAAGGTGTCCTATTATTTTGCCCCAACACGCACCCCGGTTAGCATCTTTTCTTTGACTGCAGTTTTGTAGGAAAAAATGGGTGGACCCACACACAATACCACAATGAGGAACATACTATAATAATTAATGAGAAGAGAATTTTGACTTTCAAGTGAATTAAGAATCTCATACAAAAATGGTCTCACCCAAGCCTTACATAAGGCACTCAGTGGATGCGCCTATACACTCTTTTCTTTTTCACTTTACCTTCACTAAAGAATGTACCCTCCCTCCCTCCCTCCTACGTATAGGGCAAGGCTCTCTTTAGGATAAAATTCGGCAAGCTCACGCTTGTGAGGCCCACCATTGGCTCATCCAAATAGACCAAACACACCATTCCCTTAAACTACACATGTCCACCAACTTTTGGTCAGATCCGAATTTACTAAAACGTTGGATTGACTGTATACAGATCCAAATGGACTGCTGACCTTTAAAATTTTAGGGCCCAAATGGAGAAGATAAAAACCATATTTGGAGCTGATTTTTTCCAAAAAGGAAGGTCCTAGGGAGTCCAAGAAATCCCCCTATCCCCACCCCCATGTGGGTCCCAAGGTGGGCCCCACACTCGAGCCCCCTAAGCTTATCTTATCCTAAGCTCCAGCTTATGAGAGTTGTCCTAGAAAACTCCTAGGGAGTTTTTTTTTTTTTTTTTTCAAAAAACACCCTTCCTAATGGGGCCCACTGGGGTATATGACAAGCATGAAATGTCACGGAATGGAATGATATAGATAAGATCTACCTATGAGAAGATCTCCAACTCCATTACATTATTATAATCCCTTGCTTAATGGCCCAAAGCTTGATGGTTTAAAAGGCATCATTTTCTTGTGATTTAAATCCAACGGTGAGTAAAAGTTGGATGAGTATCAAAATTTGGGCCTTATACCAATTCACGGGGTGTAATATATGTGAAACGATTTGATTGACTTAAGATGGGTTCCACTTTTTAAAAACATAAGGGAGCAAAACGGGGAATTTTTAAAGTAGGGAGTTTTTGAGAATTCCTCATATATATATATATATATGGGAAATAATCAAGTGAGAACTAATTCTCACCAATTATATGAGAACTTTTTTACGGGGCCCAACTAGCAACCCATCCAAGCCTAGCAACCAATAGGGAACCCCCTGATAGTCACTAATCCCAAGGATTGGCACACATCCTCATGGACTGAACCGTTGGATCAATGGTTGAATACTTTTTTTTAATATGAAGCCATTAAACTTGTGGGCCACGGATGAAGAGGTTACGGGCATGGGTTTGGGGTCAAACTTGATACTTGGAGTGGTCTCACATATATTTTTCAATCCCACTGGTCCCATCCCCAAATGTGGGCCCCACAAAAAAGTTCTCACATAATATGTGAGAACAGTTCCCACCTGAATATTATCCTATATATATATATATATAACAAGACTCTCCTAAACTAAGCTTAGAATAAAATTCTGTAAGGTCACACTTGTGGGGCCCACCCTTGGTCCATTTGGATGGACCAAACACACTACCCCCCTGAATTGTAGATGTCCACCAACTTTCGGTCAGATCCGAATTTACTGGACTATTGGATTGAATGAATCACAACCCGAATGGACTGTTGACCATTAAACTTTTCGGGCCAAGATGGAGATGAAAGAAACCACAATTGGGGCTGATGTTTCGCAAAGAAGAGGGTCCTAGGGAGTACTTAAAATCCCTCCATCCCCATCACCATCCCCCTGTTGGTCCCTAGGTGGGCCCCACCACACAGTTGAACTTACCTTATCCTAAGCTTTAACTTTGAAGAGCTACCCCCCCCCCCCCCCCCCCAAACACTCACACATAAATATACATATATATGAGAGAAATACTCCCGTAAGAGTAACTATCACACTATTATGAGAAAAAATATGGGACCCTTATATTTACACTAGTAGTAGTATGAGAGTTATTCTCATAGGAGCATATGTGTGTAATGTTCATATATAGGTTGCGAAGAGAGGAATGATAATGGAGTGGGCCGTCATGCTACTATTTGTGTTGGCTATGGTGAAACGTTACTGTAGATGAGGCACTCCTTTTCATACCATGTAATTGTTTGGGTTTGGATAGGGATCAAGGTGTAGTTGACATGGGTGCTCGGCATACCGCATGATGAAGATCAGCTAATGTAACACCCTGAACCCTAATACATTATTTTTTATAACGAATTGTGTTAGTTAATTGAGTGTGTTTAGAGTTCTAGCGAGTCGGGTTTGGCGGTGACTCACGCGTGCCAAGTCTCACATGATTCCAAGCTCATTTGGGTACAATATGTGGCGGTTTGCAATCTGGGAAGCATTCAGGGGTTTTTCTAAGATTATGAGTTTTTGCAAGTTTGGGTGCATCAGGTAGGTCTCTTCATTTCATGAACTTTAGTCTTTAGACACATTTCGATCCGACGAGTCGAAAAGGCCCAAATAATCACAATTGTGGACCCAAGGACCAATTTATAATTCCTCACTTCCTAAGTCCTAATATAATCCACAGACTCATTCATTTCATCCTTCTCTTATTCAACCTCTTTCATTCTCTCTCGCAAAACCTCACTTCCCTTCACTGTCTCTTCTCAGTGTCGTCGGTCATCGGAGCCCTGTCGTCACTAGTGACCACTTCCTTCATTCCTAAGCTTCTCCAACCCCAAGGATCATCTTCTCCAAGCTTCTTCTCCACTACGATCCATTGGTAAGCCTCCTAAGCTTCTTGGTCTAGTTTTCCTTTCCCGCTTTTCTTAAAAATGGATTGGGAGAGTTTCATGGGAAATAAGTAGGAATGAGAAACCTAATATTTCTCATCCATGTAATCACATGCACAGCTTCAATTGCCCAGTTTTCTTTACACTAACATGACTCTAACAGCTTACTACCAGAGAGAGCCCACCTACTAGAAAATAGGAATAACTTCCACAAACACTAAGGGCACGTTTGTGTACACACCCTTTCCGCGGAAAGAGGAAATTGTCACGTTAGCAAATTCCATAGAAATGAAAACCTTGGAAAAGGATTTCCATAGAATTTAGAAATTCATGTTTGGTTGAAAAAGAGTTTCCTCATTGAATTGGTGCTGATGTTGTTTGGTGCGGCTGTGGATTCCTTATAGAAAATCAAAATTTCTTATTTGGTGATATAATTTTTTTAAGAAAAATAAAATAACATGTATATCATTTATTTAATATTAAATAATAATTTATATAAAGAAAAAAAAATGAAAGAATTGTAGGGTTTTTAGGTTGAAATAGACAAGAGTGAGAAAACGTGGAAGAAGTTTTCCGAGAAAATCCATTTTCCATACCCCCAATAGGAAACTCATTTCCACCATTATCAAGGAAAATGCTAACGAGGCAGGACAGCATCTCCGCAGAATTGCTCCACACCAAACGCTAAAAAAATGGGTTTTCCACGGAAAACCATACACTTTTCTGCGGAAAAGTGTTACACAAACATGCCCTAAAACTTACACAAAAACAAGAAAAATCTTAACAACCCAAATGTGAACTTGCATATTAGATAACAAAAAACCAAAAATAAAAAAAAATCACTTCAGAGGCCCACTTGGATGGTACCCCACATGTTACACCCCGACCAAATTTAACCAAGTTTAGCGCTAATTAATGATGTTTTACCTAATTGATTATACTTAGTTGCTAATTATGGTATTTAGTGTTAATTAGTCCTTATGGGCTGAGTTTGTTGAGTCTTGAGCCTTAGACAAGTGAGTTAGAACCGATTCGACTCGGTTGGGTAGAGTCAAGGGCTTTTACGTTATTATCGATTTTCTCATTTTGCATCATTTCCATGTCATTTTGGCGTCATCGCATGTATTTCAAACGAGCACGACGATTTTTGTATTAGACTTTACTTCATTTGACCAACCATTGATTAAGTGAGCCCCATTTGACTCTTTATGAAAATACTAGAAAGTGGAGGAGCTTTCTTATAAAAAGGGAACCTTATCCCTTATATCTCTTTCAGCGCCCATTCCAAGTGACCCATCTTCTTTGTAGCTAAAAGGAGCTTCTCTTCTCCTCTTTTCCCTTCATTTCTCTTTCTCTCCTTCTCAATCATCAAGAGGTCTTGTGCATGTGCCTTGGGAGCTAGGATTGGACTCATCAGCATCATCTTCTTCATCTTCCTCAATTCCTTGTTGACAAGAACCATCCCCACCATCTCCTACCCTCCCCAAATTTGGATCTCTTGTCAAGGTAAGAGCCAAACCCTCCATGTTGGTGTTTTTGAGTTGTAATGGAGTCAAAGGACTCTTGGATAGTCATGCATGCATATTTATTGCCATTTTTCCATGTGTGTTTGTGTCTAGGGTTTGATAATTGGGGATTTTTGGGTCTTTGAGCTATAAGTGAAGGGAGAGCTTTGAAAAGCTTTTAGTGAGGCAATTATAAGCTTAATTTGTATTTACATCTTGTTTAGTTACCATTTGATTCAAATGAGACTCTTTCACAGTGATTCTAATCTCTTAATGAATGAATGGGTTGGATTGTTTTATGATTTAATTGATGAAATTGAATAGATGGTCTATATGTTGTGAATGGGAGCAAGGAGGATCCATTGTGCAGGTTATATGGTGGAATGAGGGTGGAATTTGAATAAAAGAAGAAACCATGAGAATTCCGAAAATCAGGATTTCTGGAGCATTCGCTCGTGCGAGCAAGGGTCAGCTCGAGTGAACCCCCCTGAAACACTCACTCAAGCGACCAAAAGGACCGCCCAAGCTATCACCTCTCTAGATGGAGTCTGCTTGAGCGAACATGGGTCCGCTTGAGTGAATACCCTTCTGAAACCACCACTCAAGCGAACGAAAGGGGTCGCATGAGCGATCAACTTTCTAGATGAGGTTCGCTCGAGCGAACATGAGCCCGCTCGAACGAACCTGAAGCTGAGGAAGGGCTCCTTTTTGCCCAATTTTATGGTGACTTTTCACCCTTAATCTATCATAACCCACCCTAATCATCTCCAATAGATAATTATGGTGCACAACCTTGTTCCATAGGAAATTATGGCTTCAAAGACCTTTATGACCCTAGAAAAGAACCGTTAACTTTGTCACTTGGTCTAAAGGACATTCTTTAGTCTAGCACTATGCCATGAGGGTTAGTTTAGAAATTCAACGTATTTCTCTTAATGAGTGACACTCAAACAAGATAGTAGTACATTGACTTTTCGAACCTACCGTGTACTGGACGGTGAGAGACTAAAAGTAATAGTCTAGTATTGGTTAGTAACAATTTCTTGATTCCTTTAAATAATTGCATTTCATGTTGAAGTCCAAGTTCTTTATAAATATCAAATCTTAATTTAGTATATTGGTTGCATTATTAGTATTCATGGTGGTTCGATTTTCCAATTCCAATTCGTGGCTTAATTATTGTATAACCACTTCAGTATTCGTTGGAAATACGGATTGAGTAAGTATTCGTGTGAACGTGATTATTATTTGATTCGATTATGAACAAGTGATAGCAAACTTACTCCAATCCAATTATTGTTTGATTCGATCAAGTCGGCGACGAGTTTGAACTTGGTTTAGTTATTCAAGACTACTGTAGTAAGTCAACTAGAGCACCGAAACTCCAGACCAGGGTAGTCAGCTAGCCTTTGGCAGGGCCGCTGGTGACATCCCAACTAGCCTCGCTCTCTTTTGAGAGGATGAGCTCAATATAGTAGCCAATTAGTATGTCTCATTCCCCTTTGATTCACAAGCATAAATTATTCAACATTCACACAATTTGCCTAGTTATTATTTAACATTGACATCTGTTAATTTAATTGTCTTTCAATTCAAATTGAAACATTATGTATTTCCTTATTAATGCCTATACTTGTTGAATCGTCGTATAGATATACTACTCTTAGTATCACAGTCGCAGGTGCAACTCCTGGCCTTGAAAAGGCCCAAGAGGGAGAGGAGGGTACTGACGAGGTTCCTCTAGGATTAGAGGAGTGGCCGGAGCAAGGGCTAGCGTAGATACTTCTCCACCGGAGGGCGTGGTGTACATTTGAGGGTTCCAGTAATGTGTGACTAGCCCCTTTTTGTGTTGGTCACAGTTAGTTCTTTTGATTATATTTTTGGTATAGTTGTATAGATTTCTTTTATACACCCTCTTCTGTAAATCAATGTATATACTTGTGTAATTCTTTTTTATTAAACTTTAATATTTAATTGGACTAAATAGGATATGATACCTTCATGTGTACGAATTACAGCTTCTGCTTTATTCTAAATGTTATTGACAGGTTCTAGTGAGTTAGACTCACGTGTGGAAAGTTGTTTTTCTCCTTCATGTGTTGTATTTGGCTCGAAACAGGTACAGCATCATGTGTCCCACCTCGGGGATTGCCCTAGGCTAGGGTGATTCGGGATCGGAAAGTGACATACGTAAGTATGGTATCGGTGACCTAAAAGTCTTCCTAAAGGAAAAAGCTCCATGTCCTGGGTTTTGTCCCGGGACATGGAGCACCTCTCCTTCCTAAAAGACTTAGAAACTAATTAGAAACGCTATGAGAACACGTTAGAATCGATTGAGAGTATGGATTTGTCAGGGCTAGTTTATCATTAGTTGTAAGTTTATTGTTAGCAATTGTATCTATTGTTAGTAATGTGTGGAGAGAGTTAGAGTATAGTCCTAACTCTTACAATTATCTTGCAGGTCAATGGCGTCTGGCTCTGGAAGTGGGCACAATGGTGGAAAAAACGAATCACATAATGATGAGTCGTTTGTGTTATTGGAAAATGATCCTCCTTCTATGGAAGCTCGCATGATGATACTAATGGAGTAGATGGCCAAGACAAATGAGCATCTAGCAACACTAATGGCTAGGCAAGGTCAAGCACAGCCAAATCCGAGAACCCAAGTGGTTATCCAGTCCAGAGATCATGACCCGAATGCCTTGTATGAGAAGTTTAGAAAGAGAGGAGCTACAGAGTTCCTGGGGAAAGAAGATGCGATATAGACTGATGAGTGGTTAGAGCACATAGTAGATGTGTTTGAAACGGTGATCTGCAACAAGAAGCAATGGGTAGTGCTCACTACCTCGATGTTTCGAGGTGTTGCTAAGGACTGGTGGAAGAGCGTAAGAGATGCTTACAAAGTCATGCCCAATGCCACTATATGGGAGACTTTTCAAGAATAGTTTCGCTGCAAGTTCATACCAGACCATGTATACCGGAGAAAAGAAGAAGAATTCATCTCTCTCTAGCAGAATCAGATGACGGTGGCGACGTTTGTACATACATTCCTTCCAATTGTTCAAGTTTGCCAAGGACCTAGTTAATACAGAGGAAAAGAAAGTGAAAAGATTCGTTCGTGGGCTCCATCCAATGTATGAAGAGCATGTGGTGATGTACAAGAGGCCCAAAACTTTTGATGATGCAGTAGACAGAGCCTACACTGCAAAGAGATGCCATTAATAAGAGGAATGTTGATCCTAAGAGGAGCATGTCCCATTCTAGGAAAGGCTTTCAACATAAGAGACAGAAGGGTGTGGTGATTGGCCATAACGAGCCCAAGTGTGGAACTTATGGAAAAGGGCACCCTATTGAGAGGTGCTGGCGGAATACAGGTGCGTGTATTATATGTGGATCTATGGAGCACCGGGCAGCAGCCTGTCTAAGAGGCAGAGGGGGTTATAGAGCACCTCAACAGCAACCTCCTCAGCAGCTAGTCAGGCCAGCACTCCCAGCCCCACCTCAGCGGTTGGCACTGCCAGCACCACCTCCAACACCCTAGTAGCAGCAACGACAACAAGAAGGAAGGCCAGGACAACCGCGTCAACAGGCTCGATAGCTACCACAACAAGCGGGGAGACTCTTTGCAATGAATCATGAACAGGCAAAAGCAGCTGGAAATATGGTAGAAGGTACAGTTCTGATATGTGCTAGAGATGTAAGGACTTTGTTCGACTCGGGGTCCACACATTCATTTGTGGCGCATCATTTTTCTTGTAAACTTCACCAACCGTTTGAATAGTTACCATTCGTGTTGATGGTGACTACTCCGAGTAAACAAGTAGCTTGTGATAACTACTACCCCAAGTGTAGTGTTCAGATCGGGGATTTGTTAATGCCAGCGAGATATTGAGCTTGTGTGGACTGCTTCCACAAAACTGTCACCTTTAAGGTGGAGGAGCCCAAGACGAACGTGATATTCGAGGGTGTGCAGAGAGAAAAGTCCAATACCGGGATTATGTCAACGTTGGATGTCGTGAAGCTCCTAGAGAGTGGCTGTGAAGGTAAGCCCAAGAAAAACATGATATTCGAGGGTGTGCAGAGAGAAAAGTCCAATACCGGGCTCATGTCAACATTGGATGTCGTGAAGCTCCTAGAGAGTGGCTGTGAAGGTTACTTTGCCTTTATCTCCGAGAAGAAACCGCTTGCGAAGCTAGAAGAAATTCCAGTGGCATGTGAATTTCTAGACGTGTTTCCGAATGAGGTTCCAGGGTTACCCCCACCTAGGGAAGTGGATTTACCTATTGATTTGGTACCGGGTACCGCTCCAATTTCGAACGCACCATACAAAATGGCTCCCGCAGAGCTCAGAGAATAGAATGAGTAATTTCATATTTATTGGACAAAGGACTTATACGTCCTAGTGTATCACCATGGGGAGCTCCGGTGTTGTTCATGAGGAGGAAAGATGGTACTTTTCGTATGTGTATAGACTACAGGTAGATCAATCTAGTGACAATAAAAAACAAGTACCCGTTGCCTCGAATCGATGAACTATTTGACTAGGTTCAGGGAGCAGCTTACTTTTCGAAGATCGACCTCAGATTGGGATACCACCAGTTGAGAGTCCATGAGCAAGACATTGAGAAGATAGCTTTTAGGACGAGATATGGTCACTATGAATTTCTTGTGATGCCCTTTCGCCTGACCAATGCACCGGTGGTATTTATGGAGTTAATGAATAGGATCTTCGCTCCTTATCTTGAGCAGTTTATTGTAGTTTTTATTCATGATATTTTAGTGTACTCGAAGTCACGAGAAGAACATGCACACCACTTTAGATCATCACTTCAACTCTTGAGGATATATCAGTTGTACGCTAAACTTGAGAAGTGTGATTTTGGCTTGAACAAGTAGCCTTTTGGGGTATATTATTACTCGAGATGGCCAAGGGTGGATTTAGCCAAGATCGAAACTGTTATAAATTGGCAAACTCCGAGGACGGTGGTAGAGATTCGAAGCTTTCTAGGCCTTGCAGGGTACTACTGTAGATTTGTCAAAGATTTTTCAAGATCTTAGCCCCATTGACGAAGTTGACTAGGAAGGATGTACCGTTTATATGGACTAAGGAATGTGAGTCCAGTTTCAAAGATTTGAAGGAGAAGTTGACGACCGCCCCAATTTTGTCTTTACTTGAAGGTACTGGAGGTTTTGTGATTTATTCAGATGCATCTAGAGTCGGTTCGGGGTGTGTCCTCATGCAGAATGGTAAAGTTATAGCTGATGGATCAAGGCAGTTGAAGAATCATGAAAGGAATTATGCCACCCACGATCTTGAGTTAGCCGCTATCGTGTTTGCACTAAAGCTTTGGAGACACTATTTATATGGAGAATAATTTGAAGTGCACTCAAATCATCACAGTCTACAATGTCTATTCCCTCAACAAGATCTCAACATGAGGCAGAGACGATGGTTAGAATTTATAGAGGACTATGACTTTCCAATTAAATACATTCCTGGAAAAGGAAATGTTGTGGCTGATGCTATGTGTAGTAAGTCATCCCTAGTTGCAACCATAAGTTCCCAGTGGATCAAGTTGGATGCTTTTAAGGAACTGGTGTAGAGGTCCAATTGCTTAGTGACTTAGTGATGTTAGCTGCCATGTCAGTGTACGAAACCAGAGTTAATGAATCGGATTAAGAATGAACAGTTCGAGGACCCTAATTTGGCCAAGATAAGATATTATATTGCCGAGAAGCTTGATTTTCAATTGGTTGATGAAATCTTGTATTTCAGGAATCGATTGTGTGTACCAAAGACTAATCAGCTGATAATTCCAATTTTGACAGAAGCACATAATGCCAGATACGCCATGATGTATAGAGATCTCAAAAAGCGATTCTGGTGGAATGATATGAAGAGGAAAATTGCAGAATTTGTATCCAAGTGTTATACTTGTCCATGGGTAAAGTTTGAGCATAGGAAGCCTCCGGGTTTGTTACACCCTTTGTCTATTCCTCAATGGAAATGGAAACACATATCGATGGACTTCGTTTCAAGTCTACCGTTGACTAACCGGAAAAATAATGTGATTTGGGTGATAGTTGTTCGGTTGACAAAATCAGCCCATTTTATCCCTTTCAAGAAGGGTATGAAATTTAACGAAATAGCTAAGCTTTTTGTGAAGGAGATATTTCGATTGCATGGTACCCCAGTCTCGATAGTTTCTGATAAAGATACGAGATTTGTTTCTTCTTTTTTGACAATCATTTTAGAAGTCTATGGGCACCAAACTCAGTTTCAGCACTGCTTACTATCCGCAGACAGATGGACAGTCCAAATACAACATACAGACCGTAGAAGACATGCTTCGAGCTATCATTCTTGATTTTGGAGGTGAGTGGGATGAGCATTTAGCTCTATGTGAGTTTTCGTATAACAAAAGCTTTCATTCGACAATTGTGGGCCTTTTGAAGCACTATATGGGCGTAGTTGCAGAACTCCGGTTTGTTGGGAAGAGGTTGGCACTTGGAGTTTCCATGGACCAACCATTATTGCAGACACAGTAGATAAAGTTCTCCAAGTCAGGGAGAGATTGAAGATAGCTCAATCTAGACAGAAAAGCTACACAGACAACAAAAGAAGGAAACTTGAATTCCAAGTTGGAGATTGGGTGTTTCTGAAGACGTCTCCAATGAAGGGCACAATTCAGTTTTGGCAAAAAAAGGAAACTCTCACTGAGATATGTGGGGCCATTCGAGATCAAGACCCGAATAGGGGATGTCGCCTACGGGTTGAAGCTTCCGCCCGAATTGGCAAGAGTTCGTGACGTATTTCATGTATCTATATTACGCAAGTATGTTCGGGATCTGTCTCAAGTCATCCAATATGAGGAAGTCCAGATCAAACCAAACTCCACGTACGTCGAGTGTCCTCTCCATATCATTGACGAGAAAGCACAAGTGTTGTGAACGAGGACCATTCGTTGGATAAAACTCCTTTGGGATCACCATGGACTAGAGGAAGCCACGTGGAAGCTCGAGGAACAAGTCACATGACACTACTAGGAACTCTCTGCAAAAGTATGATCATTCGGAGGACCGAAAGAATCCAAGAGGGGGAGAAATGTTACACCCCGACCCAATTTAACCAAGTTTAGCGCTAATTAATGATGCTTTACCTAATTGATTATACTTAGTTGCTAATTATGGTATTTAGTGTTAATTAGTCCTTATGGGCTGAGTTTGTTGAGTCTTGAGCCTTAGACAAGTGAGTTAGACCTGATTCGACTCGGTTGGATAGAGTCAAGGGCTTTTATGTTATTATCGATTTTCTCATTTTGCATCATTTCCATGTCATTTTGGCGTCATCGCATGTATTTCAAACGAGCACGACGATTTTTGTATTAGACTTTACTTCATTTGACCAACCATTGATTAAGTGAGCCCCCATTTGACTCTTTATGAAAATACTAGAAAGTGGATGAGCTTTCTTATAAAAAGGGAACCTTATCCCTTATATCTCTTTCAGCGCCCATTCCAAGTGACCCATCTTCTTTGTAGCTAAAAGGAGCTTCTCTTCTCCTCTTTTCCCTTCATTTCTCTCTCTCTCTCTTTTTCAATCATCAGGAGGTCTTGTGCATGTGCCTTGGGAGCTAGGATTGGACTCATCAGCATCATCTTCTTCATCTTCCTCAATTCCTTGTTGACAAGAACCATCCCCACCATCTCCTACCCTCCCCAAATTTGTATCTCTTGTCAAGGTAAGAGCCAAACCCTCCATGTTGGTGTTTTTGAGTTGTAATGGAGTCAAAGGACTCTTGGATAGTCATGCATGCATATTTATTGCCATTTTTCCATGTGTGTTTGTGTCTAGGGTTTGATAATTGGGGATTTTTGGGTCTTTGAGCTATAAGTGAAGGGAGAGCTTTGAAAAGCTTTTAGTGAGGCAAGTATAAGCTTAATTTGGATTTACATCTTGTTTAGTTACCATTTGATTCAAATGAGACTCTTTCACAGTGATTCTAATCTCTTAATGAATGAATGGGTTGGATTGTTTTATGATTTAATTGATGAAATTGATTAGATGGTCTATATGTTGTGAATGGGAGCAAGGAGGCTCCATTGTGCAGGTTATATGGTGGAATGAGGGTGGAATTTGAATAAAAGAAGAAACCATGAGAATTCCGAAAATCAAGAATTCTGGAGCATTCGCTCGAGCGAACAAGGGTTTGCTCGAGCGATCAAAAGGACCGCCCGAGCGATCACCTCTCTAGATGGAATCCGCTCGAGCGAACATGGGTCTGCTCAAGCGAACACCCTTCTGAAACAACAGCTGAAGCGAACGCAAGGGGTCGCGTGAGCGATCAACTTTATGGATGAGGTTTGCTATAGCGACATGGGTCCGCTCGAGCGAACTTGAAACTGATGAAGAGCTCCTGTTTGCCCAATTTATGGGTGAATTATCACCCTTAATCTATCATAACCCACCATAATCATATCTACTAGATAATTATGGTGCACAACCTTGTTCCATAGGAAATTAAGGCTTCAAATACCTTTATGACCCTAGAAAGGAACCATTAACTTTGTTACTTGGTCTAAAGGGTATTCATTAGTCTAGCACTATGCCATGAAGGATAGTTTAGAAATTCAACGTATTTCTCTTAATAAGTGACACTTAAACAAGATAGTAGTACTTTCCGAACCTACTTTGTATTGGACGGTGAGAGACTAAAAGTGATAAAAGTAATAGTCTAGTATTGGTTAGTAAAAATGTCTTGATTCCTTTAAATTATTGCATTTCATATTTAAGTCCAATTTCTTTATTGATATCAAATCTTAATTTAGTATATTGGTTGCATTATTAGTATTCATGGTGGTTCAATTTTCCAATTCCAATTCGTGGCAAAATTATCGTATAACCACTTCGGTATTCGTTGGAAATGCGGATTGAGGAAGTATTCGTGTGGACATGATTATTATTCGATTCGATTATGAACAAGTGATACTAAACTTACTCCAATCCAATTATTATTTGATTCGATTGAATCGGCATTACTTAGCTTTGACCCAGTGATACCTGACGGGGTTGAACGTGGTTTAGTTATTCGAGACTACTGCAGTAAGTCATCTGGAGCACCGTTACTCCAGACCCGGATAGCCAGCTAGCCTTAGGTCAGGCTGCTGGTGACATCCCAACTAGATTTGCTCTCTTATGATATGATGAGCTCAATGTAGTAGCCAATTAGTATGTCTCATTCCACTTTGATTCACAAGCATGAATTATTCGAATTTAGCATAATTTGCTTAGTTATTATTTAACATTAACATCTATTAATTTGATCGTCTTTCAATTCAAATTGAAACATTATGTATTTCTTATTAATGTATTGATTGCAGAGGATGATGTCTTGGTGATGCCTGAGGCCCCGGCGATGAGGCGGCGACGGATCCGACTATGGTATCTGAGGAAGAGCAAAGGGACTCTAGAGTAGATCCAGAATCTTCTCCTGGTACTACTTCTTTACTTCCCCTCCTTTTTTTTTGCATTTTCTTTTCTTTGCTAAATTTTGCTGATATTTCTTCCCCCCTTTTATCAGCTGATTTGCCAGAGGATTCTGACGACTTCGAGCCATCCATGGATGTAGCTTTCTGCGACACTTCGGACGAGTTTATGGAGACAGAAAGCGCTCCACCGGTCGTCGGAGAAGGTATTTCACAACAATAGTCTTGACAATTTTTTTTTTTTTTTTGTGTCAAGATCATGTTCATACCTTTCATCTTCTGGCAGGTTGTGAGGTGACAGGAGAGGTTCCATTGTCTTCCTCGGAGCCGGAACAGGAAATACCAGCGGCTGGTCCAGATGTAGATGCTTCTTCTACCAGTTTTTGATGCGGCAGAAGTGCAAAACACATGATGATATCCCATCTTCTGACGCTCCGACTGGGAAGAGTCTTTCGATTTATCGCCCACTACGGCCTGACATGGGCAGTCAGTCAGCGGAGCATGGCGAGTCTTCATCTGGGCCCTCTCTTCAGTTTGCAAAGAAGGTCTTGAGAGTGTACTGAGCTCCTGGGTCGAGACCCTTTCTTCTGGTCACTTGGAAGCTGGCTTTGGCATGGTCAAGCACGTGCGAGACATCCTTGCTGACAGCGCAGAGGTTGGTCTGGATATCACCAATGCCAAGGCTTTCGTTGATGGAGTCATTTCATTGGGCGATAAGTGGAGCAAGACTAAGAACTCCCCAAGTGATGACTTTTTCAACGAAATGTTTCTGAAGCCTTCCAGCGAGGTCAAATCGGAAGTGAATAAGATCTTGAAGGCTCGGAAGCAGCTTGTTCGGGAGAGGAACGTCGCCGAACTGGCTATTATCGAGCTATCAAAAGACCTGAGCCACCTCGATAAGGAGATCAACGAGACTAGGCAGCGTCTCGAGTTGTTGGAAGAACAGACTGCTGCTAAATGGGCTGCTGTTCTTGAAGCTCGTGCCAGAGAAAGCACTCTGATCCGTCAGGTTGAAGAGGTTGACGGGAATCTCCGAAGGAAGACTCAGGAGCATGAGCGATGGCAACTTCTTTGGGAGGAATTCCCTCGTGCTGAAGATGGATCGCGGTTTTCTGCCGCATTTTATGGCGGCATCTTGAAGAAGCGTGGCCTGGAAGCTTTGGAGGCTGAGGCCAAGAGTCTGCTCGAGGACCTTAGTCTTTGGTTGAAGACTATGATGGACTGAGCTTTTTGACAAACTTTCTTCTTTCTTTTTTTTTTTGGTACCTCCATGTATAAACATTTTGGCACTCTATTTTTTGTATCCCCTTGTTCTACTTAAATTCTTTTTGTTGAAAAATAAGCAAAAAGTTGAATGGGAATGTTTGTTTGAAAATCTTGATCAAAAGGTTATCATTTTGTGAAAATCTTTTGTCAAAAGTGTTGTTTTGGCATGAAAGCCAGATTTTGTGGCACAAAGCCTGGTTTTTGATGGCTTGAAAGCCAAAATTTTGAAGTGGCATGAAAGCCGATTTTGGGTGGCGTGAAAGCCAAATTTTTGGTGGCGTGAAAGCCGATGTGGCATGGAAGCCGATTTTTGGCATGAGAGCCGATTTTTTTGTTTTTGGCATAGAGCCGATTTTTTGTTTTTGGCATAAAAGCCGGATTTTTGGCATGAGAGCCGATTTTTGCCGATTTTTTGGCATGAGAGCCGATTTTTTGGCGTGAAAGCCGGATTTTTTTTTTGGTAAAAGCCGGTTTTGGCAAGAGCCGATTTTTTGTTTTTGGCATAAAGAGCCGGATTTTTTTGTTTTGTTTTTTTTGGCATGAGAGCCGAGTTTTTTGTTTTGGCGTAAAAGCCGGATTTTTTGGCATGAGAGCCGATTTTTGGCGTGGGATTTTTTGCATGAAACCGAGTTTTTTGGCGTAAAAGCCGGATTTTTTGCCATGAGAGCCGATTTTTTGTTTTTGGCATGAAAGCCAGATTTTTTTTTGATTTTTGGCGTGAAAGCCGATTTTTTGGCGTGGAAGAGCCGAGTTTTTTTTTTTTGGCGTAAAAGCCGAGTTTTTTGGCGTAAAAGCCAGGTTTTTGGTTTTCAAAAATGCAAGTATCGACTAAGAGTCGCCTCCCTGCTGAATGGTATTGCAAGTATCGATGGAATGTCGCCTCCTTGCTCATTCGGTTGCGAGTATCGATGGAATGTCGCTTCCTCGCGAAGTTGGGTGCAAGTATCGACTAAGCGTCGCTTCCCTGCTTTTTCTTCAAAAAATTTTGTTTTGCGGGTATCGATGGAATGTCGCCTCCCACGATTTTTGAAATTTGAGGTTTTTTCGAACCTTTGTTTTTCTTTTGAAATTTGGGTTGTGGATATCAACTGGAATGTTGCGTCTCCACGATTTTTTGAAATTTTGCAAGTATCAACGAGGTGTTGCTTCCTTGCGATTTTGAGGTTTTGGAAGTATCGAATGGGGTTCGCATCCTTCCAATGGGTTTTTGCGAGTATCGACTTGACACCGCTTTCCCGATTTTTGTTTTTAGACACGAGGGTCGTAAATTTTGACCTAAAACCATTTTTGGCGGTAAAAGGTAAGGCGGACTAGGGTGGAAATTCCTAAGTCCTGATTTTTGTTTCAAACCAAGAATTTTGGGTTCAAGGATCGAAAATTTTGGTTAAGTTTGGGAAGAGGCTCCTAAACTTAGATTTTTGGATTTTGATTTTCTTTTGAACAATGAAACGATGAAAGTAAGCATTGTTTTGAAAGTTCCAAAAAGGAGTGGGTTTGACGAGCAAGTACCTGGAAATAGGCTTTGGCCTTGCAGGCGTCGCTCTGACCCAGTGGAGGAAGTCTTCAAGGGTAGTACCGCTTCAAGAACTTGCCGTTGATGGGCAGCATACATCTATCACCTTCCATGTTTAGAAGTGCGTATGCGCCATTGGAGAAGACTTGGTCGATGACGAAGGGTCCCTCCCATTTTGGTTCAAATTTGCCTTTGGATTTGTGAGCGAAAACCATCGGCCTTTTTCACCGCAAGAACCAAGTCACCCTTTTTGTGGGCGCGTTGCCTGACCTTTTTGTCGAAAGATCCAGCCATGCGTGCTTGGTAGAGCTCAATGCTTTGGAGTGCCTCGAGCCGTCTCTCATCGAGATTGTCCAGCTCTTGGAGTCTTAATTTGACATTGCTTTCTTGCGTCATGTCATTTTGTAGAGATACCCTTAAGGAAGGAATTTGTACCTCTAAAGGGACAACAGCTTCGCATCCATAGACCAAGGAGAATGGCGTGCTATGGGTCGGTCCTCGAACGGTGGTTCGGTAGGCCCACAAAGCTTCGGATAGTTTGTCGCCCCAGTCCCTTTTGTGGCTAGAGACCATTTTCTTGAGAATTTTGCAGAGTGTCTTGTTGAAGGCCTCTGCCAGTCCATTCGCCGCCGGATTGTACGGAGTTGAAGGACAACTTTGGATTTTGTATTTGTCGCAGAACCTGTAGAATCTGTGATCACGGAATTGTGGTCCGTTATCATGGACGAATCTTTTAGGTATGCCGAAGCGGCAAATGATGTTGGTGCGCAAGAACTGAAGGACTGATGAGGTCTTCATTTCATTGAGCGCAAAAGCTTCTGACCACTTGGAGAAATAATCCGTAGCGGCGAAGATGAAGCGATGACCTTTGCTTGACGGAGGGGAGACAGGACCCACGATGTCCATACCCCAGGCTTCGAAAGGCCATGAAATTGCTGTAGGATGTAGCCATTCTGGAGGCATGTGGACATAGTCTCCATGAACTTGGCATTGTTGGCAGCGTTTAGCAAATTGCATTGCATCAGCTACCATGGTAGGCCAATAATAACCTAACCTTTTTATCTGATCGTAGAGCTTTGGACCAGCCTGATGAGCTCCACAAAGACCAGCATGCACCTCTTTGAGAGTTTCTTTAGCTTCTTGTTGTGATAAGCAGCGTAGAAGTACTCCATTGTAGGATTTTCTGTAGAGCATCTTTGAAGGAATGTCCAGATGAAAGTTTGGGGTTCGTCTTTGAACACTTACCCGTTCTTTTGGATCTTCAGGCAGGATTCCGAACATAATATAATCAATGAACGGATCCCTCCAGTCGCCGATCGGAGGTCTGAGGATGGAGATCCGACTTCCAACCAGTTGGTGGCACTCAGCAACTGCTTGGTGTGTATTGAGGGGAGGGAGAATCCTTCTCTCACACACTGTAACTTGCATCTGTTCTCCTTCTTGGACCGCCATAGAGGCGGCGAGTCCAGCCAGGGCATCTGCACGGATGTTTTCGCCTCTACGAATGTGGGTGATATGACAGATGTCAAATTTTTGCTGAAGTGATTGCGCCTTGTTGTAGTAAGGCAACAGATCAGGCTTCCTGATTTCAAATTTCTGATTCATCTGGTTGACGATCAGTTGAGAATCCCCGAAGGCTTCTAGCACTGTGATGCCGGATTCGAGGGCGAGTTCCAATCCTACAATCAGGGCTTGGTACTCAGCTGCATTGTTTGAACATGGTTCCAGTAGCGAGAAGGCGTGTGGAATCATGTATTTGTCGGGACTAACAAAGAGGATGCCAATCCCTGATATTTGATTTCCTTTTTCACTTGTCCTGGTTGCACCGTCGAAGTACATATCCCAGGAAGCATTTGATAAGGAAGCCTCCACGTTGTAGACTGACTCGTCTGGGAGATCATCCCTGAGTGGAGAATCTTCAGGCAACGGATGCTCTGCAAGAAAGTCTGCCAGAGCTTGACCTTTGATTGCCTTTTGTGGTACATACCTAATATCAAATTGTGACAGGAGGATAGACCATTTTGCCAGTCGGGCATTGAGGGAACCTGCTTTTGTGACAAGGACCTTCAGGAGATTGATCCTCGAGATCAGGTATACTGTGTTGGACAGCAGATAGTGACGTAGCTTTTGTACAGCAAACATCACTGCAAGACATTCTTTTTCGACTGGAGAGTAGCGATGCTCTGCACCTACCAGCATGCGGCTGAGATAGTATAGAGCAGCTTCTTTTCCCTCGTGATTTCCTTGTGCAAGTAGAGCTCCCAAAGAGTGGTCGAGGGCTCTTGTGTACAAGATAAATGGTTTTCCAGTTGTGGGGGCAGCCAGTACTGGAGGTTTGGTCAGGTATGACTTGATGTCTTGGAACGCAGTTTCGCATTCAGCATCCCAGACAAAGTCCACGCCCTTTTTCATTAGGCGGGAGAATGGACGGCATTTCCCTGACAGGTTGGAGATGAACCGTCGAATGTATGCCAATCTTCCTTGAAGCCCTTTTAACTGTCTCAGGGTTTTTGGGGATGGCATTTCTAGGATAGCCTTGACTTTGATAGGGTCAAGCTCTATTCCCGCTTTCCGAACTACGAATCCGAGGAACTTACCCGATGATACACCGAAGAAGCATTTTAGGGGATTCATTCGCAGTTTGTGCCTGCGTAGTCGGAGGAAGACTTCTCGAAGATCTTTGAGATGGTCTTCTTTCTTTTTGCTTTTGACGGCGAGGTCATCAACGTAGCATTCGACCGTCTTATGCTGCATATCTTGGAATATCTTCATCATAGCCCTTTGATATGTCGCACCAGCATTTTTCAGACCAAATGGCATTACAGTGTAACAATACACGCCAAATGGGGTCCGAAATGATGTGTGTCTTTCATCTTCAGGATGCATTTTTATCTGATTGTACCCAGAGAAACCATCCATGAATGTCATCCGCTCGAATCCACAGGTGTTGTCGATCATCACCTCCGGTATGGGGAGCGGAAATTCATCCTTAGGACATGCATTGTTCAGGTCTCTATAATCAATACAGACCCTGATCTGCCCATTTTTTCTTTGTCACTGGGACGATGTTGGCCAACCATTCAGGATGCTGTTCCTCGCGGATGAAGCCAACGTTTTTGAGTTTCTGAACTTCTTGTTCAATTTTGTCCATTATGTCAGGACGAAATCTTCTTTGGCCTTGTTTGACAGGCTTAATATCTTTTTGTAGATTGAGTTTGTGAACTGCTATTTTGGGTCTAAACCAGGCATTTCAGCGTAAGACCATGCAAAACAATCAACAAACTCACGAAGAAAAAGCGATATACTCGGGTAACTCATCATCCTTTATATTCTTGCTTATGAATACAGGACGTGGGCTATCTGGCGTTCCCAAGTCTATCTTTTGAACAGAATCTTCTGTTGGAAGACTTGAAGGTGGTTCCTCCTCAATATTTTCGGAGGCTTCCAACTCAACAAGACCTTCCGGAGTTTCAAAGGTATTCTCAGACCAAGGCTGTGCTTCTGACCATGGGTCTTCTTGATCGGCACTCTTCTCAAGACTCGCTATGAGATGGTCCCAATCGCCTGTTGAAACTGGATCGAAGTATGGCACTTCTTTTGGAGATGATGGTTCTTCTGGACCAGAAGACTGTGCATTTGTATCATCGGACAATTTCTCTTCATCATCAGAGAAATCGTACCAATTGGAGGAGCTTCCTGGATCCTTGACGGGTAACTCTTCAAAGAGATATCCAGGGAGATCGATATCTTCACAGACACGAGATGTTGAGGCTTCGTCGGCCAGACGACTTTGTAGCCTTTGGGTCAACTGTCTCATGGGAGCATCAGGGTCGTAGCCCAGTCCGTATGAAGACTTTTCTATATGACGATAGAGTTTCCAATCCTCCTGCTGGCCTTTTGTCAGGGTGGGCTCCAATGGTACGAGAATACCGTGGCCACCTCCCAAGCCGATTGGATTTCGAGCGTCATAGCCCATTTTCTTCATGATAGCTTGCGCCATTGGACTATACAAGGATAGTTGTGGCATACCTTCGTTTTGGAAAGGCTCAAGCGAAGAGTTTGATGAAGAAGCCGCCGACCTGTGGAAAAAGATCGGTTTTTCTTTTGGTGAGGTTGTCGGAACAACGAAGGAAGCTGATGTTGGATCGTCTATGCCAGCAGGTGCCTCCAATGGAGTGAGAGCAGGTTGAGCTTGCTGAGTATCAGCTTGGCTTGACGACGTGTCGTCTTCTGTCTCTGAATCCGAATCTGTGTCTTGCATAATAGACACAAAGGAGATGACGAACTTGCCCCCAGGCTTTTGTTTGGTCTTCTTCGCCTTGGTAGTGATCACCCGCGGCTTTGAAGACTTGAGGGAGACAACAAAAGGAGATTGGTTGATCTCCTCGGTTTTGCCGGATGGTTGATTTTCTTCCGGTGGTTGCTGGGGAGCCTTGCCTTTATCTTTCTGGAGACTTTCGGCAAAGGATGCTGTTTCTTTCTCCTTTTCTTCGTTTTCATCTTTGTACATCTGCGAGTCTGCGAAATGGACTTCTTTGCCTTTGAAAGGCTTTTTGTCCGCAAATACCTGATGTACCAAGCCGTCGTTGCCAACAAACTTGATGCACTGATGAAGAGTTGAAGGAACAACACCACTCTCGTGTATCCAAGGGCGTCCGAGAAGGATGTTGTAGCATGAGGGGGTCTTTATTGCATATACAGTGACTTCAGAGATAAGATCACCGATTTGCAACTTGAACCTAATCTTGCCGATAGGCCTCTGAGTGCTTCCATCGTATCCAAAGATAGACACGGATGTGTGACTCAGCTTGCTAGGCGGGATGCCCAGCTCTTCGAGTGCCGAAACAGAGATGAGGTTGAGGGCAGAACCCGGATCGATCTGTACTCTGTGTATCGGCATCTCTTTGATGTACCCTGTAAAATATAAGGGCCGGTTGTGCTTTGTTTCGCCTAGTAGGAGGTCTTCCTTAGTGAAGGCGATAGTTGCACTTGCTGCTTTTTGAACTGAGAGGCAATCATTGCAAGATCCCTCAGTCTTCTTCTTTTCTCCTTTTGAGGAGGTATTTGATTTTTTAACCCTATAGTCCATTTCAATTTGTAGGACTTGTGGGGCATGCTTGTCGACATCCACATTCAGTCTTTGCAGTTCTGAAATGAGACTATCACGAGTTTGGGGAGACATTCGTAATAAGTCTAGGATGTGCAGGCGTGCAGGTATGTGTCTAAAGTGCTCAATCAAGTCATACTTGAAAGCCTCCTTAGGGCCTGCATTTTCATTAATGTTGCCACTTGGGGCGTTTACATTCTGTCCCGAAGGATTTACATAAGAAGAAGAAGTTAGATTGTAGTTTTTGTGGTAATCCCGGCCAGAGCGGGTACCTTTACCAACTTCGAGAGCTTCTGGAGACGGTTCTTCATTCGGAAGTCCACCCTCGGGATTGAGGGGCTGATCCTTTTCATTTGCTGAAGATGCTTCCGTGTCAACCTTACTATCCTCAGTGATTGCATTGCATGGGGCATTTTCCGGGAACAAGTCCTGAACAGCGTCCAGCAATTTGTCTTCTTTGTTTACAATTTCATCGGTAGAGACGTCTTCAAGGTAGTCAGCCAGAAGAGGTCTGTACTCTGATGTGACAGTCTCGGAAGACGAAGGTTGAGAAGATGCCATTTCCGAGGTAGTAATATCAGAGGATATACTACCTGATGTAGTATGGGAGTTTGTGGCCTCGGCAGATGAAGCTCCAGAGGCGCTTTCGTTTCGAACTATCGCATTGCAAGCAATAGGAAACGTCTCCGGAACGGATTGTTGGGAGTCAGATTCATCCTCTGATGTAAGGGGATCATCCACCCAGCAGCTTTCTTCATTTTCAGGAGTTACTGGAGGGGACTCCTGTAGATTTTCCGGGATCACCGGTTCTGGATTGCGATGAAGCTGATTGATGTGATCTTGTCCTCGCTCTATGGCAAGATGTTGCAAGATCCTTGCATATTCTTCGAGATCAGGCATAGGGGCCAGATCTTCTTCTTCATCTACTCCTTGTAGTTCCTCCTGATCGGGTTCTACCGGAGCATTGGCAGGTGCTGTGTCAACAGCATTTTCCTGAACAACCTCTTGGTCTCCTTCATCATCAGACCAAGATCCCTGTGGTTGTAAAGGGTTATACCAGATCACCGGCATGAGATGGGATTCAGGGATCCATTCCTCGTCGGAGAGGTATTCTCCTGTTTCGAGGGATTCCTCCCATTCATCGGTGTCACTGGCGGTGTCACTGGACTCGTACCCATCCATGGGGAATCCAACTACTGAATTGCAAGAGTATGATGCCCCCTGCATGTCTTCAGTCTTTAGTAGTGATGGCATGAAATCACGGAGGGTGAATTTCCTTGCCGGCCTCGAAGTCTCGGAAGGAGACTTTTCTGCTGCCCCCAGTGAGGGGGTAGGGGAAGTTTCTGTCTTTTCAGGAACTTCTTGTTTTGGTTGAGCTTTCTCCTGCTGTTTAAGCTTACGGAGTTGTCTCCTGGCTTGCCTTCGCTGTCGAGCGGTCGGCTTTGTTTTTGACGATCTCCCAGTTTTCATCTTCCAGGAGATCGGGATGTACCCATATGGGCTGTCCATCTGGTGTTGGGCACGGGACTAGCTCTTGGGATGTTTGAGCCATTTTTATCACCTTGAAGGAAGTAGTGACCTTCTTCTTTGGTGACTTTTGTGTTTGTCCATACGACACCATGTTGACGGAGGCAGACCCATAGTTTTTGTCAAAGGTGATGACTCCGTTTTTCCACATCTCGTTGATCTTTTCTCTCACAACGAAGCATTGGTTGAGAGGATGCGAGATCATCTGGTGGTATGGACAGTACCGGGGATCGTTGGTTTTGCCAACATCTCCTGGTCTTTTGGGTTCAGGCAGGGTGAGCTTCCCGTTTGCCAGGAGAGCCTCGAAGATTTCTTCGACATCTTCATCGAACGAGTATTTCTTTTCTACTCGTTCTTTGAAGGCATCAGAGAGTTCAGGTCTCTTACCTGCACCTTTGTTTTCAGCTTTCTTTGGTGGCTGCGGAGCTGACTTGGTTTGCACATTGAGAACCTCCTTTTTCTTTTGCTTCGAGGTTGCAATGGCGGTCGGCTCCTTCTTTGATGATTTCTGACTGCTGAGGTCTTTGATCACCGTTTCAGCCTCCATTGATGCTTCTAGGAGTTCTCCCAGATTCTTTGATTTGTTGCCGATAATCATGGAGCGTATTTTTGCTCTCATGTTGTTACGGCAGATGTCGACCAGCGACGCTTGTGGCAGTACGTCTGAACATTTGTACGCCATTGCCTTCCATTTGTGAATGTAGTCGTATGTCGACTCATTCTCTCCCTGTTTTAGGCTGCAGAGTTGAGCCATAGTCACAGGATGATCCTCACCTCTGAAGTGAGTTAGGAAGCGTGTCTCCATCATGGCCCAGTTTTGGATAGAGTCCTCCTGAAGAGTGGAGTACCAATCAAAGGCCGTACCTTTTAGGGTACTTGCGAAGAGACGGATCTTGAGGTCGTCTTGATCGGCGATGGCTCCCGTCAGAATCTTGAAATGGATGACATGTTGTCTGGCCGAGCCCTTCCCCGTATATGTTTGGAGAGTGGGCTGTTTGAATTTGGTAGGAAACGGTACCGAGTCCATCCATAAGGGATATGGTGGCTTGATTCCGTGTTCCTTCAGTGAATCCTCTTCCTTTGCTTTGGCGAGGATATCGTCAACGTCCTTTTTGGTAAGGGCGCGTGACTCATTTACCTCCTCTTCATGGTGACTTGGAGGAGCTTCATTATTTGGTGGACGTTGGAGGGTAAGAAGTAAGTTCTCCATGAGAGCTTCTATCCTCTGCTGTCCCTGCTCCAGCTGCTGGATGCATGCGGCCACGTCATCTTGCGGCGGAGGTTGCTCAGCATTTGTGACTAAGACGTTCATCTTTCGAGAATCGAATGAGGATATCGTTTTGGTGACTGAGCTGGAGCTCATTCTTTTGGATGAAGAGCTCGAAGAGTGATCGCTCCGGTGTCCTTGACTTGAAGGAGTGGGAGAATCTTCTCTATGTTTTCGCGCCCGGGAGACGCTGCGAGTCACCGGTCGCTTGACATAGAGTTTTGTTGCTGACTTCTGGCGCCTTCTGGTTTTGCCAACCATATGGACAGTAGCAACTTGGTTGGGTGCTTCTTTTTCGACCCATTTTTGAGAGACCGGGAGCGTGGAGTGCTGGGCTCTTTGCTTCTCTAGTCTCTTTTGCCGATACGCCGCGCGGCGACGCATGCGACGAGCAATTTGAGCTTCAGTTAGCTCGGGCTATGCTCTAGCCACGAAGGAGGTGGTCCCTCGCGCGCAGCAGCTGAGCTTGTCTTCTTTGTAATTCGGCAAGGACAGGATCTGGATGCGGTCCTTAGCCTGTCGCAGCGAAGCTTTAAATTTGGCGAGCTCGGCCCCTGTTGAGATGAAGGGCCGAGTTGCGGAAATACAGGCCTTGACAGATTCTCGCTGAGGCCTGATGATGCACGACTTGATCCTGGGCTTATAGGAATAAGCCGGCTCGTGCTGGGTAGATTTTGTTTGGTGGAGGGCTGGTTTCTCCTCTTTCGTGTACGAGAGAGGGTAGAACCGGTTCTCCTTGAGCGGGGCCAGGTATGCTGGCCTTGCAGATCTTTGGGACCTTCTTTGTTTTGGAGAAGGTCTTGGAGACCAAGTCTTGAGGTAGACCTGGTTTCTTGCAGGCTGAGGTTTCGCGAGGTTGTCGCGGGCTTCAGTCTTCTTGGCGGCTGCCTTTGGTGTCACGGTAGTGACGCGCCCAGGGGCGGTTCTCTGCTTCTTGGCAGGAGTTGTTTCTTCTGCGGGAAGTGGGAAAGGTCCCAGCGACCCGAAGACGATGGACCGGCGAGAGGAGGTCGACCCGGTGTCCTGTGTGTTACCGAAGGAAGTGACACTTCGGCCGCTGGCGAGGCGCTTAGGAGCGCATTTGTTTTGCTTCTCTTGAAGCATCAGCTGGTACTTGTTCTCGTCGAAGGTGATTGTCAGCGAAGCTGCCATGTTAGTTTTTGAAAAACCTTTCTGAAACAAGACCGGATCCATTAGTAATCACAAGAATGTGGTGATCATAAATGGAAATAAACTATGGTTTTTTTTCTTTTCAATTTGCTCGAGGGGACAAGGCCCGGCCCAAGCAAGATGAAGAAGGCAAAAAGCTATAGAGTATACAATCGTTCTAAACGCGAGTATGAAAGGCTCAGAGTGAGCGTTCCAGTGACTGCTAGAAGCAATTGTGAACCTTAATTCAGATTACCGAGGAGCGAAGCTCACTCGAGGTAAAATGATATGAGCCCTGCTACATGGACGATAATGGGACCGAACATTGGGACCGGTCCAAGAATCGGTCCCAATGTTCGGTCCATTTAGACTTTTTCAAATGATATAAGGTTGGAAGTACAAATGTGTCGGTCGCAAATACAGTAGACCCAAGAGGGCGTACTAGCACCGCTAGGCACAGATGTTGTAAATCGCATCCTTGAAATGGACACGAGATGGGATTTTTGAAAGGTCAAGGTTGGGTTCATAAAGGAGAGCAAATGGCACTCCGATCCGAAAACGTGCTCAACATTTCTGCGAGCACAGAGTCCGAAAGGGAAATAACCAGAATTTCTCGAATCTGGACCCAACAATGACGGAAGTTTTTTTTTTTTTTTGAAGATTTTTTTTTTTTTTTGAAAGTCAGTATCGGATTCATCAAGGAGAGCAAATGATGTTCCAATCCAAACACGTGCTCAACATTTCTGCGAGCACAGAGTCTGGAAAGGAAGAGATCAAGATTTCTCAAATTTGAACCAAAAATCGACGATTTTTTTTTTTTTTTTTTTAGGCTTTGAGAATACATCGAGTTCTCACGATTCGTTCTTATGAAACCAATGTTGATAGATCAACCCCCAGGTAAGGGTAGGATTACTTAATGAACCCGTTTGGAGGACCCTTACCTAGAACAGCCTAGCTGTGTCCAAACTCTGGACAAGGCTTTTCTTGGATCAACCTCGATTAAAGAACGCAATCGGTAAAACTTTCGTGTTCTCAAGTGCATCCCCGTTTTTTTTTTTATGGACTCATCAGAGAGAGCGAATGGTCCGTTCCCAGTCTGAACAGGGGCTCAAACAATTTCTGCGAGCCCTAAGTCAGAAAGGAAAAGAAAACCAAAATTTCTCAAATTTGGATCCAAAAGAAAGAGGAAATTTTTTTTTGAAAACCTGACAAGTTTGAAATCAGATTTTTTTTTTGGAACTCACCAGCGAGAGCGAATGGTCCGTTCCCCGTCTGAATAGGGGCTCAAACAATTTCTGCGAGCCCTAAGTCAGAAAGGAAAAGAAAACCAAAATTTCTCAAATTTGGATCCAAAAGAAAGAGGAAATTTTTTTTTTGAAAACCTGACAAGTTTGAAATCAGATTTTTTTTGGAACTCACCAGCGAGAGCGAATGGTCCGTTCCCCGTCTGAACAAGGGCTCAAACAATTTCTGCGAGCCCTAAGTCAGAAAGGAAAAGAAAACCAAAATTTCTCAAATTTGGGTCCAAAAGAAAGAAGATTTTTTTTTTTTGAAAATCTGACAAGTTTGAAATCAGATTTTTTTTTTTCGAACTCATCAAAGAGAGCAAACGGTCCCTTTCCCAATCTGAAGACGTGCTAAAACATTTCTGCGGGCACTGAGTCCAAAAGGGAGGAGATCAAGATTTCTCATATCTGAATTCAAAGAACAAGAGAAGATTTTTTTTTTCTTTGAGAAGGAGAAAGATTGGAAATAGACTTAAAGAAAGAAATTTCCAAAACAAAATAAAATCCCATCTCATGTTTTTTTTATGCAAGATTCAACATCGGCCGCCAACTAGAAAGGTGCCAAAGAATCTAAGTTCATGTTCTCAAATGAACGTGTCCCACCGGGTGTGCCAGCTTGATGGACCCGATTCCTCCCTCTCTCCCGCTACCTCCGCCCCGGGTCTTTCGGGGTACGGCGGAGGGGAGGAGAAGAAAAGATAAAGGGGTATCAACATCTTTCTTTTTTTTTGTACGGGTATGCCAATTTCACTTTTCTACTTGGAATTTAGGAATGGTGATCCGAAGATCCACCTTCACAAGTAGAAAGGGGAAATGAAACTTTTTCTAGTTTCTATTGCACACATATTTTAAGAAAAGAGACAAAAGGGTTTTTTTTGAATGCCGTGAAAGGCGATTTCATTTGTTGCCGTGAAAGGCGATTTTGCCGTAAAAGGCGATTTACAAGTCTTATCCATTATGAAAGACAAGAATTGTGATTTTTGTCTCTAAAAGAAAAATAAAGTACAATAGAAATCAAGAAAAGGAATCTGACTTCTCATTCGATTGTGGGGACACGTTCAGATCGACGGTCGCGAGTCATGTATGGGCTCCTCCATCGTCCATGCAGATGAGAACACGATGCTTGGATTCTTGGCTCGGCTTTCTAACCTCAGATTTTTAAAGGACAAAGACCAAGAGAAGGTCTTATATCCGATAAAAAGCTAAGTAAACGGGCTGAAAAGCCACGTTTTAGCCATGTTGGTAGAAGAAGGGAGGTCCTTGGGGGGGGGGGGGTGGCCCCCAAGGGTGCTTCAATCACCTTTTGGTGGTCTTTGCAGCAGAGTTGCAGGGCCTCTGGATTTTTCTGTCTTCGTCGGGGGGAGAGCGAGAGCTAGATCCTTTCCCTTTGGAATGCCCTCCTATTTATAGGCCTTTGGTAGCCATTTAGGAGGGTTTATGAGCATTGAATGCATTAATACCCATAATGGGAGGAGTTACAAGTTTTTAAATTACTTGTTTTGTAACTCCTTTTTCCTTGAATCTGATTGGCCGATGGAGAATAATGAGCCCTTAATTGCCTTTAATCCCCATCATGGGAGGAGTTTCATGGCTTTAATGCCATAAATCCTTTGACTTGTAACTCCCATTTGCTTGCTTTTGATTGGGCCGTCCAAAATAATGAGTTAATGACCGCATTAACTTGTAATAAAGCGGGTCATTTAACCTCATTAATTGGTCGCCAAGTCGCTCGAAGAGTCGCGGGCTGCGCCGCGTCTTTTGGAATTCTTCTTGCGATGACCGCCGGTGGATCCACATGTTGTTTGATGTCGGATGGCGATGCAATTTCAGACATTGATTAATGTCAAAGTGCCGGCAACATCTGTCCTATCGATTTCACGATCGGGCGGGCAGAAAGTGTGCTTTCTTTGTCGGCCGGCTGGCGATTTCGAGGCATCTAATGATCATCCAATGATTTCGGCGGCGAATCCGTGATGTTGACGAAGATCGACGGATTTCATGCACGAAAAATCAGATTTTGGAAAAATCACAGGGGCCAATCAACTCGAAACGCGAAAAGGACCCGAAAAAGGGTCTTCCGGCGAATTTTTGGGTCGCCGGGATTTCCATGGTCGCCGGCGACCATGGGCCTTGGGCCCATTTTTTGGCCGCCGTTCGGTCGCTGTTTCTTCGCCGTTTTTCGATCTTTTTTCATTCTTTTTTCTTCTTTATTTTTCCTGACATTTCCCCTCATTTATTGGCCTGATTCTCTTGAAGAAAACCCGACGAGAAGCCGTGCAAATCGGAGCACAAAGTTTCCTATTTTTCTGGAAAGCCGAAGACTTTGTTGTGCGGTTTTGCTGATTTTTTGTCAAGCATTGAAACTAGGTCAAACGATGTCGGAATGACCTGAAATTTGACGTGGAGCTTCTTAAGCAGTAGATAGGACCAACCGTAGGCTTTGGTTTGAGTTTTGAAGCCTTTTGGGGTCCCGCAAACGCTTGCCTTAATTTCGTCATGAGAGAAATGCCGAGCTTTGACTTGTGGTCAACCGATGTCCGATTGACCTGAAATTTGACAGGGAGCCTCTTGAGTAGTAAGTAAGACCAACCATGGGCTTTGGTTTGAGTTTTGAAGACTTTTGGGGTCCCGCAAATGCTCGCCTTGATTTCACCTCGAGGATAATGCTGAGCTTTGAAACTAGGCCAAACGATGTCCGTTTGACCTAAAACTTGACAGGGGACCTATTGGAGTCATTTTGGGATGATCCATTAGCTTCAATTTGGATGCCATGATTCCGGGGTGCTCCGCTGCCGGTAGGCCTGTTTTGGCTTCCTGAGAGTTGATGAAGGGTCAAACGTCGTCCGTTTGACTTGAAATTTGGCAGGGGCCTTTTGGAGGTATTTTGAGACCATCCGTAGGCTCTGATCGAAGTTTTGAAGTCTTCGACACTGTCGCTGCCGGGAGCTCCTGCCTGGCTGTCGGAGGAGTGAAGTTAGGCCAAATGATGTCGAAATGGCCCGAAACTTCATGTGTACCCTTCTTTTGGCTGCTTTGAAGGATCTTGTAGTTTTTGTTTGATTCTGACAAGATCTGGTGCTTGAAGTGGCGCCTTCCTATTTATGGCAGGATGTGGCTCCATGTAGCTTTTGGTGTTGAAGGGACATAGTGACATTTTTGGTGTCAACAGTTCCCATTTCCACTGTGGAATCTCCAATGGCTGCAAAAGACCTGCAGGTTTCTGATGTTCTGCCTTAATTAATTGACAAGTCATGCATCGGGACACAAATGCTGCAATTTCTCTCTTCATATTGCTCCACCAAAATCTGTTCTTCAAATTATGGTACATCTTAGTACTCCCTGGGTGCATAGAATACTTGGCGTTATGGGCTTCAGTCATAATTTCCTTTCTCAATTTATCAATATTTGGAGCACACAATCTGTCACGGAATTACAATACTCCATCCACGACCCTGAAATCTGGGCGATCTGAAATGTGCTCCACAATTCTTGCTAAATCTGGATCCTGTAGCTGAGTCTCCTTGATTTTCTGAATGAAAATGGGTTCAGACACTGTCATGTTTGCTAACATAACACCTAGTCTCAATAGTTGAAACTCAACTCTCAATTCTTCAAGCTGTTGGAGTCTACCCATTCCTCGCAAGCTAGTCATGCTCCCAGACTTCCTGCTCAATGCATCTGCCACAACATTTACTTTCCCTGGATGATATTTGATTGGAAAGTCGTAGTCCTTAATATACTCCATCCATCTTCTCTGTCTAATGTTCAATTCCTTCTGAGAGAACAAATACTGCAGACTACGATGATCCGAGTGCACCTCGAATTTCTCTCCATACAAATAGTGTCTCCACATCTTTAGTGCAAAAACAACTGCTGCCAATTCTAAGTCATGCGTCGCATAATTCTTCTCGTGCTCCTTCAACTGCCTTGAGCCATACGCTATGACTTTACCATCTTGCATTAGTACACATCCAAGTCCCACTGTCGAAGCATCTGTAAAAACTACAAAATTACCACTGCTCGAAGGTAAGGTGAGAACTGGTGCTGTGGTTAATCTCTTCTTCAACTCTTCAAAACTTGCTTCACACTGCTCTGTCCATACAAATGGCACATTTTTTCGGGTTAATTTGGTCAAAGGCGCTGCAATAGATGAAAATCCCTGTACAAACCTTCTGTAGTAACCTGCTAAACCCAGAAAACTCCTAATTTCGGTTACATTCTTTGGCCTCTCCCAACCGATAACTGCTTCTATCTTCGCCGGATCAATTGCCAAATCTTCTTTGGAGATAATGTGACCAAGGAAAGAAACTTGTGTCAACCAAAAATCACACTTCTCGAGCTTTGCATACAACTGGTTGTCTCTCAACAATTGCAGTGACGTCCTCAGGTGCTGCTCATGCTCCTTTCTAGACTTGGAATATACTAGTATGTCATCAATGAAGACAACAGTAAACTGATCCAAGTAAGGTGCAAAGATCTTGTTCATTAGAGCCATGAACACTGCTGGAGCATTCGTCAATCCAAAGGGCATTACTAGGAATTCATAGTGCCCATATCTTGTCCTGAAGGCTGTTTTTGATATATCCGAATCTCTGACCCTCAGCTGGTAATATCCGGATCTCAAGTCTATCTTCAAGAAATGCTCTGCTCCCTGCAATTGATCAAATAGCTCATCTGTTCTTGGTAATGGGTATTTGTTCTTAATGGTCACTTGATTCAGTCTTCTGTAATCTATGCACATCCTCAAGCTTCCATCTTTCTTCTTGACAAATAACACCGGAGCTCCCCACGGTGATATGCTGGGTCTGATGAAACCTTTCTTCAATAACTCTTGCAACTGTGATTTCAGTTCACCCAATTCTGTCGGAGCCATTCTGTACGGTGCAATAGAAATTGGAGCTGCTCCTGGTATAAGCTCTATGGTAAATTCCACTTCCCTAACTGGTGGCAATCCTGAAATTTCTTCCGGGAACACATCTGGAAATTCGCACACTACAGGGATTTGCTCCACCCCTTGGGACTGTTTGTCCTCTTAAACAAATGCTATGAATCCCTCGCATCCGTTTCTCAATAGTTTAACTGCTGATAATGCTGAAATAACACCAGCCTGCGAAACCCTTTTCTCTCCATGAAATTCTACCCGACACTTCCAATAACTGCCTTTGTACTTGTGATAGTTCCTCATCTTTCTTAGCCATCTGTTCTTGCAATCTAGTCTGATTCTCGTTGGCTCTCCTCTGCTGTTCCATCATCATCTCATTGGTTTTCTGTTGTTGTTCCATCATCCTCTGCATAAAGTTCTGAAATGGATTATCTCCAGAGGAGCCTGCAGTATTAGCATTGCTAGAAGAAGGATTTGTGTTGGTGTGGTCCCTGCGCGGAGGCATTTTTGCTACAAAACCACTTGTTAGTACAACAAATATATTAAGAAAACATTCCCAAAATCCCCACGCACTACTAATTAACGAAGATTCTAGCGGATCCTCTCCACGTCCCTATGTTTCTAATGTCTTTTAATTGCCCGTCATATTTCTCGCTCTGATACCAACTCCTGTCACGCCCCCGGATCGAGGCCCTGATAATCAAGTCCTTAATCCGAGGGTCGCGGCGCGACGGACTAGAAAATTTCGCTCGCACGCGCTAATTATTTCCCCACAGGATTCCGCGGTGAGGATCCCTGACGATCCATCACAACCAAAGAATTAATTTCACATCAAAATAATGTTATGCGGAAGAATGTAGCAAAATAAAACTCCATATAACACAAGATGAATATACAAGTTCGATATCAAAAGAGAAATATATACATAGCATAACCAAGGTTAATTACAGTTGTGAGGACAAAAATAGTTTAAATTATACAACCCTGACAAAGCCAACAAAGGCTATAAACAAAATTCCAAAAAATAACTGTCACTTTCCCAAAAGATTGTTATCGATGCTCCAAACCAAACGTGACGTCTACATGACATCATTTGGTTGCCACTCGGGCTCCACCTGAGGCCCTACTGCCTCCTGCGTGCACTCTGCCTTAAAGGTTGCGAGTCCGACATCTGACACCAAACAAGAGAAGTATCAGACACGACGGTCTGGCAAGTGAATAAAACAGATATGATATACAAGTTATGGATATCATGTATAAAATCATAAGAATGCTGGTAAAAACAAATCATATATAAAGAATAAATCAAATGAATTATTTCAGTGCAAATAAATTTAAATATCTCAAGCTAACTGACAATTATTCAAAAATATTGGCAAACCACATTTAGCTAAATTCTCCTATTATCGAAGTAACAAGAGCAAACAGAAACCGTGCCCACTACCCGTGGGACCGGAACAAACAGAGCCGTTGCCACATAAAGTGGGACGGAAATCAGAACCGTTGCCACTACTCGTGGGACCGGAAACAGAACCGTTGCCATGGCCGGACAAACAGACAGAATCCAAACTGCAGTTGGCAAATAGTTTTAAAGATTCCAAGCCTGGTGATCAGCCCAACAAGGTAACCTAAGCTTAGTGGTGCCGATTCAAATCCAGAACGATATAATTCAAACCATTAAATACAATTTAAACCTAATAAAAGGACTACTCTTTATCAAAATAAACAGACAAATTCAGAACAAATCCGATGAGTAGCCTTTTCATTGTTTTTCAAACCTGACAAATTAACCAACTTTGTTTCAAACGAATTTATGAGAAAACATAAACTTTCTCTAACTTAGAATGAGATGATTTGGATGATTGATAATGTTTGAAGGGCTTACCGAGGCCGTCTCAATACACACTTATTGTCTCCATGTCGGTTTATGAGTGAAGAAGTTGGTGTCTCTGAAGGTCACCGACAATTGAGAGCATAAAGTGTATATTAAGATAGAAAATTCCCGGGTCAGTTTACTTCTTTTCCAAACTTTCTCTTTGGTTTGATTCAAATAAAAATGATTCGGGCTCAAATTCTTAATTCCCGATACTTAATAAGTCATTAGAGAATTTTTGTACTCAAACCGGGCTCAAAACTAGCCTAAAACAGCCCAAAAATCCATCAAAAACTAGCATAAACAGCCCAAAATCCATGCAGGAAATGACCCAGGCCCTGACCCAAACCCAGCTCGAGCGGGCCCAGTTCGCTCGAGCGGGCTGTGGCAAAAGCCAGGCCCGCTCGAGCGGGCCCATGCGCGCTCGAGCGGGCTGGGCCTCTGTCCAGCCCAGCTGACTGTCTCTCTCCTCTTTTGGTGCAGATTTCTCCTTCTTTTCATATCAGAACTCTCCCTTCCTTCTTGCATTCATAACTCAATCAAAAACTGAATTCAAGATGCTTCCAAACACCCTCATTCAACCACTATCATCATCACATCATCCCAAGTATATATCAAAACAAGGAAGAAAACAGAATTTCAGAATTCAATGAAATAAACACAGAATTTATCCTTTCTAAACAAAACTGAAATCTCAAGCACAAAAATGCAACTTAAGATGAGCCAACATTAAACCATTTTCCTGCACAAAATTCATACACAAACACCCACTTCAAAGCTTCATAGTTCAAATCAAAAGAGCTCTTAGAAAAGATAAATTTCCACACCATGTATACACAATCCAATTATTCACTTGCCTGGAACAAATTGGGTCACAAACCACTCTAAGATCTCTCAAACTCAGCAACTCCAATCTACACAAAAGAATCCAAAGAAAGCACACTAAAAATCCACAAAATTTTGGAAATCAAGGAAGCTTTTCATGAAGGCTCTTGCATGTATGATAAAACAATCCTAAAGGGTCTAGAAAATCCAAATTTTCAAGAAGGAAGCCATTGCTAACCTTTGAAGAACTCTAGACAAAAAGAAGAGCTTGGAGAAGATGATGAACTCAGCCAAAATCTCTTAAAATTTGTATTAATGGAAAGCTAGAGGGGAGGAGAAGAGCTTGGTGCAATTTGTTTGTCAAATGGGGTTCATTTGCAAGACATGCAAATGAGGGGAGATGAGAGAAAAGAGAGAAAGTTCTCTTAAGTTATTGTAGGAAAACTGAATGAAGAAGAATGAAGGGAGGAAGAAGGAAATAAAACGTGGGTTGATTTGTTTAAATGGGTTGTGGGCCCCAGTGGCCCTGAAAACTTCACATAGCTGGGTCTATCATTTAGAGGTTCCGAATGAAGTTGATGAAGAAGGGAAAAATGATCGTCGAAAAATCTAGTTTTCAAAAATATATATTTTCCTCATGGTTTTCAAATTTCGAAATTTATGCACAGATTTGGGTGTAAAAAGACTGTTTTGTCCTTTTTCTCGAAAAACGTGATTTCTGAGGTTCGAATGCAAACGGAACAAACAGAAAAGTTGCTGGGATCAAAATAACAAATTCAAAAATGTCAAAATCCATATTTTCCAAAAATCAAATAAATCCAATAACTCGAATTCCCATACTAACACGCGTCTTATAGGTCACCCCGGGCCCGTCAAACCGAACACTATGCTCTCCAAATTCCCCAAAGCTATTCAAAATTCGAATCCAACTAAAAACTCAAACTAATCGTCCTCTAATCCCGCTTAGTGACTAATCACAATTAAAATAACAATAATTATACTAAACCTGGGTCGGGGTCTGACACAGATAACCTGACCCCCGTGTGGCCGGTCGACGGAGTTCCCTGGCCGGTCGACCGCGTGAACTGCGTAACAGAACCTAGGTTCTGTTTTCTGCAGTGCAATGGGTCATTCATTTTTCTTCATTCCTTTTTCTACATTCCTTTTTCTACATTCATTCTTTAAACCTGATTAGCAATCTAAATCATGGATAAAACAAGCTAACAAGATTCACTAATGTGCATTTATTTCAAATCTAAACAAGTCATTAATATCACAAGACAAATAGTGAAATCATCAATGCATTTCATAAAACTCATTCAAAGCTAAACATATCAAATCATCCACTTGCCTTGGGTCTCAAATCAATGGAAAACAAGCTCCTAACCACACTTGCAAGCCAAGATCACAATCTCTACAAAAACCCCCAAAACAAACCCTAAAATGGGTCAAACCAAGCAATAAGAAGAGAGAGCTCCCAATAATGAAAATGGAGCTTCTCAAGGACTATAAGAACACAAATCTAGAAAATTAGGGAGAGAGCTTACCAATAGGTGTTCTAAATGAGCAAGGCAAGCTAAATGAGGATCTTAGAGAGAAGAGATTTCTTCAAAAATGGTACCAATGGAAAGCCCTTGAAGTGGTGAAGAAGATGATGAAGTCCTTTTTGATGTTGGTGCAAGCTTGGTAGTGTCTTGATGATGGAAAAGCCAAAAAGAAGAAGAAAGAGGCAAGAAAACCCTAGACAAGAGAAAGTTGCTGGAAAAGGGAAAAAGGGAGGGGAAGAGCTCTCTTTTATAAGCCACACAAGTGGGCTCTACTAACTAGAAATCTTGTTGGGCTGAAATAGTAGTTCTCGAGACCTCGTATGAAAACGACGAAGAAGGAAGAAATAATCGTCGAAATTTCTACTTTCCAAAAAGTATATGTTTCGCGGGTTTCGGGAATATTAAATTTTGGGTACAGATTTAGTGTAAAAAGACTGTTTTGCCCAAGAAGCTAGAAAAGTCGAGTTTCGGGATTCGGGACGGGAACAGGATCAACATGAAAGTTATAGGGATTAACAAAATAAGTAAATCGGGATAAAACACCCAATTAAAAGAATCTCGAGTAAACCCCAAGTACACGCAAGTCATAAAAAGGAACCCCCAAAGGGCCCCACTAATTCCAAAGGCACTCAAAATTCCCAAAGCTATGACAAAGCTATTCTAAACCAACTAAACCAAAATCCACTAAACAAGTTCAAGACTAACACGCGACTTAATTAGTACTAATCGAGGTCACTCGGGTCGGGGTCTTACACAAAGTATTTCTTTGTGGAGACTTTTGGGCCATTAAATCAAGTTTGGAATCATGATTTAAATCAATCTAAGAGTTCTTTTAAAAACATGAAACATAAAAAGCCTACAATGATTTGAAAGATTTAAAACAGGCTAGCTTGATTCATAAAACTTTTTTTTCAAATTAAATGCATCCAAGATTAAAAACAAAACATGCATGAATCAATAGTTCTACAAGTCTAAAAAACAATGCATGTGTAAATCAAGATTTCAACATTTTCTAAATCAATGTATGTGTGAAAATTCAAATGATGATTAAAATAATAATGCATCCATCAAATCACAATATACAAAATCCCTAACAATCTCCCCCTTTGCAATTTGATGGCAAACCTTGTTCAACACTGATTTTCACACAAAGTCTTCAGCTCCCCCTAGGCTGGACAAGACTTGAAATTTTCTTTGGATGCTTCTTCACTTAGCTTGGTCTCTAGGTCTTTTTCTTCATTCTCCTTGATGCTTGGAGCTTGATCATTCTTCAAGCTTTCTTTTCATCTCTCTTTCATTGGCCAAGCATCTTCTTTTAGCTCCCAAGCTTTCTTTTCTTTCACTCTCCCCCTTTGACCATGCACTCTCTCCCTTTTGGCAAGATATGCATTCTCTCCCCGTTTAGACAACTTGAACACTCTCTCCCCCTTTGACATTAAATTGCAAAGGATCCTACATACATGAAACAAAGAAAATACCTTTGAGTAGCACCTGTTAACAAAAGAAATCGAAAATGAAATTCATAACAGGCCATCATGTATGAATAGTAATCTAAAAGGGTAAAGAGCCAATACAAGGGGGAATTTGATCAAAACTAATACTTCCTATGAAGGTTTACACTCCCCCTCAATCCATTCTCTCCTTCTGTCAAACTTTTGACAAATATTTAACTATTTGGAGCAAGAAGAAGATGGTTTTACCAAGTGAGGGTAAACTTCAAGGAAAGAATTAGACACATATAACAATAGAGCTCAATATGATCAAATTACCATTATAAAGATACCAATTGACAGGAAGATATAGGATAATTAAAGAGCAAGGTCAAAAGGATAAACTATCATGGATACCAATTGAAATATATATAAAACAAATATATCAATTGAGATTGAAGGATATGACTATTAAAATAATCACTCTAAAATGGAGTTAAGGAATATACCTATTAGGGTTCATCCAAATTAGAGCTATCCATGAAGTTATGGGGATTACTAAACATAGCATCAATCAATTTAACTATGAAAATCATGTGCTATGAAAGTTTTGAAAACATTTCATTCAATCATAAAATATGACTATCAAGTGCAAGATGAGTGAAATGAAATTCAAACATGAAGCCTACCTCAAATATTAACCAACCAAGATTATGATCACATAAACATAGTGGTCATGAGATTTACCTATATGAGTAAGAGAGGTGGCAAGCATGAAAATTATGATGCTAATGGAATATGACAAATACAAAATCAAGCATCATAAATGAATATTCATCACTATTAGAGATATAACTAATGAGCATAGTGATGAACATGAGAAATTGCAAAAAAAGATATAACTTAGTAGAACATGCAATTTACAAAGTGTCAAAATCATATGAATTCAACATCTAAGATATCCATCAAACAATAGATATAACTATAAAATACAAGGAATGGATTTCAAAGAGGTTGATATGGTCAAGCACACTATTATGAAGTTGAGACATGTATAAAGAATGATACCAATAAGAAAAATACACATGAATCAAAAACATAACCATCCAAAAAAAAATGACTAGAAAGCATAAAGGATGGATTTTTGAGTTCTAGTATGGTATCTTCAAATATAACTAAGATCACAACTATACATGGAACCAATTGACATTTGCATATAAAAAGAATGTCAATAATTTTCCATTTGAAAGTATAACTTAAAAAATCAATGGAAAACTTAAATTGCTTTAAATCATTTGTTTTTCAAAATAATCTAACTATGACAATCACACAAATGATTTTGTAACAACAATCGATCATGAATAATCTAGCTATGAAAGCTTTTGAAATCACAATCAATTGATCATATATAGAAATGCAATGCAAGAGATATAACTAAATGTGAGCAAAAAGCAAATCTAACATGATGAAATTATAATCAAATGATTTTGAAAACCATGATATGTAACTAGAGAAGTACATGAAAACAAAATCAATTGATCACGAATAAACATTGCATTTAAGAAAGTGTAACTATTGAAAGAACATAAATGCAAATGATCATGACCAACAAAAAGATTTAACTAAAAATGATAGGTTGGTTAATGAGGTTCAAGGCCTTAAGATTTGACTAAGTATATAACTTTAGGAATCCACCTAAGGTCTTGAGAGGGTTGATCTTTGAGGTTTAGGCTAGAAGTCCCACCAACTTTAGGAGATTTTACTTGATAGATTTTTAATTTGGACTTATCACCATGATAATTAGATTTTACTAAATTTAGCTTAGATTGGTGATTAGTCTTTTGAGGTTGGTGAGTTTGTTTCTTAGGGGATTGAATACTTTTCTTCTTATTTTCTCCCTTTAATTGACTTTTGAATTTTAGATTTAACTTTGCAACTTTATTCAAAAGTTCTTTCATATGATGACTTAAGGGAGATAGATTGAGAAGCTTTTTGTTGATAGATTCTTTTATAATTGGTTTAACTTGTTTAACCTTTTTAGAATCTATCTTAGGAGACTCCTTTTTAATTGATTTAACTTGTTTGATTTTCTTGGAGTCTTCTTTGATATTTAGTGTCTTACCCTTCATAGAGTTTGATTTTACATTCTTGGCTTCAAAGATGGGTTTAGACACATGGCTTTTTCTTAATTTGCACTCAAATTTGAAATGCCCTTCATTACCACAATAATGACATTTTGTTTTGGGCAAAGGATAATGAGTACTAGAGAATGAGGACTCACCTTTCACAAAAGTGTTGGTGAATTTAGGGTCATGTGAAATATTCCTATTGTAACCAAGACCCGTCCTATCTCTTTGTAATTTACCCAATTTAAATAACTTTTCAAATTTTTCTTCACTTTGGGTAAATTTGCACTCATACTTTTGTTTGTAGCTTTCAAGTTGAGTGACTTGGTTTTTAAGGGTTGAATTTTCATTTTAAACTTTTGTTAGTTCATTTTCAATTCCCTTAAATTTATTTAGTTCTTCATGGACAAGTTTTAACTCAAGTTTAAGTTCATTAATAACATTAGATCCAAGTTCTAGAGTTTTTATCTTATTTTGAGTATTAGATAAATTTTCCTTAGAAATAGTCAACTTGGATTCTAGATTGTTAATGTCTTTATCTTGTCTTTGTAATTGATCTCTTAGTTCTAAGTTTTCCTTATTTAGTTCATCACATCCTATCTTTTATTCATTTAGTTCATCTTGAACATTAGATAGGTTATGTAAAGAGATCATGAACTTAGATTCTACACAATTTATTAATTCTTCTTTCTCTCTAAGTTCATCTTTTGAAGAAACTAAATCTTTGTTTAGTCTTTTAGATTCTTCTATAAGTCTTTTATTATTCTTATCAAGCTTTAAGGACAATGTATATAATTCATTATAAGCTTGTTGAAGGTCCACTACAAGAAAATGTGGATTCAGTGACAACTATTCAGTGAGGGAGGTACATATTGTCACTGAAAGTAACTGATCCGTGACAAGAACTTTTCATTGTCACATATAAATAGTCGTCATGTTTCATTAGTGACAAGAAAGCATATTGTCACAAAATTGGACTTTTCAGTGACAAAGGGTTTTTAGCTCGTCACTGAATGTTGTCACAAAATACGTCGAAAAATTTGGCGCAAAATACACTGGACGACTTGTTGGCGCGTTAATTCATCCCACGCTTTTTTCCCTCCCGCGCTGCCCTAGCTACCGTTTTCCCTCTTATCCCTCTCATTTCTTTCTTTCCCTCCTCTCCTCTCCTCTCCTCTCCATTCCACTATCGATCGTCGTCCAGAACGATTCTCCTCTGATCTTTTTCTATCTCTCCGTCTCTCTCCCAGGCGCTCCTCTCCATCCCTTTCTATCTCTCCCTCTCTCTCCGAGGCGCTCCTCTCCATCTATCGATCGTCTACTCATCTCCGGAACCCATCTCCTCTCATCCCTTTCTATCTCTCCCTCTCTCTCCCAGGCGCTCCTCTCCATCTATCGATCGTCTACTCATCTCCAGAACCCATCTCCTCTCATCCCTTTCTATCTCTCCCTCTCTCTCCCAGGCGCACGACCCTCTCATCGCCAGCACTGCGAAGCGCGAAAAGGAGCCCCGGACGCCAACAGAGCCTTCATCTTCCTCCTCGCGCCGCTGGACGCCTCCCCTGCACCAGGTACACCCCTCCCTTTTCCTGCACTCCGCACACACTGCGTGCCATTCCCCCTCTCCTCTTTATTTATTCTCTATTCTCTCTCTCCCTCATTCCCCATCTCTATGTTTCCTCTCTGTCTGCTTTCCTCCCTCCCTTCCTCTCTTCTTCTTCCTCCCCTGTCTCCCCTCGCCTACGCACCTGCACACCACTCCCTCTCTCCCTCGGTTCTCTCTCTCTTTTTCCCTCTCTCTTCTCTTCTTCCTCCCCTTTTCCTCTCCCTCTCCCCTGTTTCCTCTATTCCGCCCTGCGCCCACCTACACACCACTCCCTCTCTCCCTTGGTTCTCTCTCTCTTTTCCTCTCTTCTCTTCCTCCTCCCCGGTTCCTTTCCTCTCCTCTCTGCCCTGTGCAGCCTCCTTTTCCTCCTCCTCCTCTTCTTTCTTTCTTCCTTATCTTTCTCCCTTATCTCCCTTTCCCCTTTCTCATTCCACGCTCTCAGCAACCCCCTCTCATTTTCCTCTCCCTTCTCCACTCATTCATCCCTTCTCCACTCTTCCTGCATTCCGCACACACCCGCGTGCCATTCCCCCTCTCCTCTCTCTTTCTTCTCTGTTCTCTCTCTCCCTCGTTCCCCTAGGCTATGACGCAGCCCATATACAGCTACACACTGCCATGTCGCTACTGTATATGCCTAGGTAAAATAATAAAATATCAGGTCATCTACTTACAAGTTACAGCAGTCTTCCATTTATGAAATAAATGGGTGGCTACAGAGAATGTTTCAGCATCCAAAATTATTGAAGACATCTTCACTTGGTGTATATCGACGCTCATGTTGGGGTTGTGTAGCCAAGCTTAATCTTGTTTTTCTCTAATTTATACATAAATTTTTGGTATACAACTACCTTTCAAAACTACATAGCTATCCTAATTTCGACGAAGTACTACTGGCCGATTCCTCCTTGTTCTAACCAAGTCTTGAATGCCGCTCTCCTCCCACAAGGACTCTAATGTCCATTGGCAACTGCTGGGCAAGTGGATGTATTTAGTTTCTTAGAAGTCTCAATATTTGAAAAAGGGGAACATGTTGAGATTGGTTCCTCTGTATCAGGGTTTTGTTTGTAATCTTTATTTAGTTAATCACATTCATCTCTTTGTAGTGTCACATGCATATTCATAGTTTCTTCTCTGCTGATTAATTTTGGGTGTGGAGGAAGAAGTACCCCAACCAATGGGCATTCTTTAATAAAAAGACTGATTTTGATGATAATGCCCAAAGCACATTTAGGATCCTACCAAAATATGAGTGATTAGAGGGCCCCATATGCTTGCAAATAATATATTGAAGAATTTTCACAAATTGGAATTCCCAAAGTTGATTTCTGTCTTTAAATAAAGAAAGGATAAATTGTGATTATTCTGGAAAAACCATGTGCATGATCAATGGAAAGGAGTTCTTGTATTTTGGGTAAAAATAAATAAATAGAGAAGAGTCAAGATGGAGTATTTTGGATGTCAGATGGTCTTATTTGTCCCCCAAGCACCCAATTTCTTCAGCATGGAGCCCAACTTCAAATCATTTGGGTCAGGGCTCGTTAAATGGGGCCAGTTTCTGGTCTGAAAAGTGGTTCATATCACTTATAATGGGTTTGGATCCTTTTGATTACTTTTGAGTAAAAAAGTCCAATAATATATTATAGGATCTATATGGGTTGAGATTCCTCTGGATAATCAGGTTATTGGGGGCCCCTTGCCAGCCTTACATGCTTGAGACTGAAACTGCCAATGTTGCATTGTTTCCATTGTTTGGGCATCATTAACTGGATGAGGCCTTTGGCATGCCTTCACATAAGAAGTTTTTCTTAGCAACCCCAAATTTATATATATATATATATATATATATATATCAAGTAAAGAATGTTTTATTTTGTTACTTCAAAAATGATTATTAGGGGACCACCGAGCACCATCACCACCACTATTCCAGTGGGCCATCGATCAAGTGGGCCCCACGATCTTCATCATCCCTAATTTCAAGCTTCACTATTTGGTAAGCTTCTTCCATTAGATTTAATTGTCAAATGGTTTTGATTTATGGAAAATAAATGGGATGAATTGTGATGATGGAGATGATGTGTATAAACAAATGGTTTTGATTTATGGAAAATAAATTTAAGCTTCTTTGTTTTTCTTCATTTCTCCTCAACTCTGTGAACTTTTGTCCTTCCTCCCAGCTAACACTTTAGCTCCCTAGCTCTCTTTCTCTTACTTACTTGCTTTAGTTCATTCAATTCAAGGTTTGTATTATTTTCACCATTTTCCCATCAAACTCATCATCTTCATCTTCTTACTTACCATCTCCATGTTTCTTTTCATTCCTTCTTGTTTTAGAAGCTTTTAGCTCTGGGATTTGGTTGGGAACTTGGAGACAACAATTAGAGCCTTTGGAATTGAGGCAAGTGAATAAGTATATTTGTATTACAACATTAATATGATTGATTTAAGAAACTATGCATATTAGATATCCATTCAAGCTCCAAGTGATGTGCTTTAATTTCAATTTTTGTCATAAGTTTATGTTGAGCTGATTTAATGAATTATAGGATATCTATATGATGTGTATTTGATCAATTTGATATCGAAAATGGTAGTATATCATGTATATTTCAATGTGAATATGTAACTGGACAAAAGAATGAGTTTGCATAGTGGGTTGTTTCAGCTTGTGAGTGTTGGCAGCATGCATGCCCAAGAATAGTAACTAGTAGCCCAACATAGGGAAAAACTAATTGTTAGTTCTCCTATGTCAACTTTCTAAATGTTGTTGAAGCTGCTTTCATATTTGTTACTGCAGAGATGGCTGAACAGGTACTGTGTTTTCTGTTTCTTTGTCTCAGAAGTGGTTTGTTTTTTTGTGGGTATTTTCAGGTTCTATGCGAATGGGTGTCTTTCTATTATCTTTTGTTTTCTTTTCCTTTTTTTTTTTTTTTTTTTTTTACCTGTTCTATTCTCCTTGTTCTGTTGGAGGTGTTTCGCTATCTGAAATTCTACCATTATAATTTTATCTCCGAAGTTGAAGTCGTATGATGAACTTAATGAAAATGATGTAAGTAGGTTTCCCATCTTAGGAGTTAATTCTATAAAGGGAGAGTGAAATTGCCATCTCACAAGGGGCGAAAGTAGTATATAAATTAAGTATTTTGACTAAAATTGCAATCCCACAGGTGGTGCAGGGTGAGTGCAGGCTTTATAGTTGTGTTTGGATTTACTACTAGAACTGGAATTTCAGTCAAACTTTTCTAAGAAATTATGTTAATGTTTTTGTTAACTGTTATAGATGGTGGTGAAAATAATAACTACACATTTGTCAGTTCAACAAAGTAAATGATTATACAGAGGAAAGGGCACATCATAGTTTGAAAAAAAAAAAAAAAAAAATAGAAGCTAGGTCTAATAAATGACTTCAGGGTCCAGTAAATGACTTATTTGGAATTTTGAAATATTGCTAAATATGATATAATGCGAACTATAAAAGCACAAAAAATCCCTTTGAAATTCTCATTTACTGTGTAAAGTCAGTAAAGCGAACTTGCACTGTGAAAATAATGCTTTTCATAGATAGGGTAGCATTATTTGCATCCATATTTCAGACTTTGTAAAATGCTTCATTATAACTCTGAGCCGCATATCGATGCCATGTCTGCATTTGTATCTGACATCATAATTTTAATGACAAAAAGAGTTGCCTTAGATGTGGAAATTTAACACATCTAAGGCAACTCCAGTTGTACTGAAGGGAGAGATAGAGAGTAATGGAAAGTTGCAGTAACTTATGCCTAGCTATCAACAAAGACAAAGTTTATCTTTATGACTATCTTTTCTCTAATTAATTATAAATACTTGTTCTCTGTTTTAATAGAATACTTTTTCAGTGAGGGAGTCTTGGTTTCTCTAATTTGATTTTATTCATATTAGTATTTGTTTTGATTATCATGTAGGATTGAATAAATGTTGGACAAGAAATGGATGGAGATTAATGATAGAGCAAGTCTTGAGTATATAAAAGGAGTTGATTTGTTTCTTGAATTCGCATTCGGTCAGCCTGGAGTTAGCGATATGATTCGTTGTCCTTGTAATAGATGTAGGAACACTGCATACAAGAAAAGGCGTGAAGTAAGAGTTCACTTGTTCAAGAAAGGAATTGTGAGAAATTACAAAATATGGGTGTTCCATGGAGAACAGTTTGTAGAAACTGTAGAACCACTCAATGTTGACTTGAATGAGGATCGACATGCTGAAGACTATTTTGATTATGATGACATGATTGGAGTAGTTCATGATACATGTGGTTTCACAAACATGAGAGTTCAAGAGGAAGAAGGAATTAATCCTGATGTACCAAATGAAGATGCACAAAAGTTTTATCGGTTGCTCAAAGATGCTGAGGTCAAGCTATATCCTGGTTGCGAGAAGATGTCTAAACTATCTTTTATAGTGAAGTTGTTACATATGAAGTGCCTTAACAACTTGAGTGACACAGTATTGGACGACATTTTGAAATTTTGTCAAGAAATTCTTCCAAATGATGCCTTGATTCCGAAATCTTATTATGAAGCAAGAAAAGTAATTCGGGATTTAGGCCTTGATTACATAAAAATTGATGCCTGTCAAAATGAATGCATCTTGTATTGGGGAGAGAATGCAGATGCATTACAATGTCCTGTGTGTGGTCTTTCTCGCTGGAAAGATATCGGTAATCAAAAAAGGATTCCTCGTAAAATCTTGCGACATTTTCCATTAAAGCCAAGATTGCAGAGGTTGTATATGTCAAAAAAAAATAGCTAAAGAGATGAGGTGGCATAAAGAGAAACGCATTGATGATGTCATAATGAGACATCCAGCTGATTCAATGGCTTGGAAAGCATTTGACGAAAAACACCAATTGTTTGCTGCTGACTCCAGGAATATTAGGCTAGGTTTAGCCAGTGATGGGTTCCAACCTTATGGGAATATGAGCTCCTCACACAGTATTTGGCCTGTTGTGCTTGTTCCATACAACTTGCCACCTTGGTTGTGTATGAAACACCCTTACTTCATGCTAACACTTCTTATACCAGGCCCTAAATGTCCTGAAAATGACATAGACGTGTATTTACAGCCACTTATCAAAGAGTTAAAGGAGCTATGGGAAGAAGGATTGGACACATACGATGCTTACATACAACAGAATTTCAAATTGCATGCAGCTGTTATGTGGACGATCAATGACTTTCCTGCATATGGCAACTTATCAGGTTGGAGTACAAAAGGAAAATTAGCTTGCCCATGCTTCCATAAAGATACTTGCTCTTTTTCTCTAAGGAACAAGTTATGCTATATGGACCATCATCGTTTCTTGCCATCCAATCATCATTGGCGGAAGAATAAAATGTCTTTCAATGGGAAGACAGAGGTTAGAAATGCACCGGATATGCTCACAGGAGAAGATGTTATTGATCAGTTGCATTCTTTTGATAATGTTGTATTTGGAAAAGGCCATAAACGGAAGCGAGGCGAGTCTAATATTGTACATAATTGGAAGAAGAGGAGTATTTTCTTCCAATTGCCTTATTGGAAGACTCTCATGTTACGCCATAATCTAGATGTGATGCACATTGGAAGAAATGTTTCAGATAATGTGTTGGGAACAGTGCTAAATATGAAAGGTAAGACTAAAGACACCTTGAAGAGCCGGTATGATCTTGTGGATATGGGAATTAGGCATAATCTCCATCCATATGTTGATGGTAGTAAAGTTTGGCTTCCGGCAGCTACCTATGCATTATCCACAAATGAGAAGACTATCTTCTGTAAATTTTTAGCAAACTTGCAAGTTCCGGATGGTTTTTCATCAAATATATCAAGATGTGTGAATGTGAATGGGAAAACCATATCTGGTTTGAAGTGTCATGATCATCATATTCTTTTGCAAATTATACTTCCACTTGCAATACGTGGATTACTACCTAAGGATGTATGTGAGCCAATAATTGAATTGGGTAGCTTCTTCAAGAAATTATGTTCAAAGTCATTACACAATGATGATTTAGATAGACTTCAAGAACAGACTTCAAGAACAGATTGTGATAACATTGTGCAAGCTTGAGACAATCTTTCCTCCAGCCTTCTTTGATGTCATGATTCATTTACCTGTACACTTGGCAAAAGAGGCTAAGATTGGTGGACCGGTACAATATAGATGGATGTACCCAATTGAAAGGTACTTCATAATTTTGAAAATTACCTGCGTGTTCTCTATACATGAATATACATAAAATAAATATTCTAATGTGGCCTTTTCACTAGGTACTTACGTACGCTCAAGTCATATGTTCGGAACAAAGCTCGTCTAGAAGGATCAATTGCAGAAGGTTATATTGCAGATGAATGCTTAACATTCTGTTCAAATTACTTGCACGGTGTTCAAACTAAATTCAATCGAGCTCCGCGAAATGATGATGGATATGTAGGGATTGGTGGGCTATCAATTTTCACAAAAAATGGTCGTGCTAAAGGAGGTTTTAAGCCATATCACCTTGGCAATGAAGAGTTCAATCAAGCTTGTGCATATGTGCTGCAAAACTGTGAAGATGTTTGGCCATTCATAGAGTAAGATACAAACTGTTATGTTCAGTCAGATAGTTATAACTATATTTTTACTCATTCCTCACTACATTATTAACTACACTACTCACAGAGAACACAAAAGCGAGCTTACGAGGAAGAGTGCCAGAAATGTGTTGGAGAGACACAATAAAGAGTTTCCTAATTGGTTCTACCAACGCGTAGGTGTATGAAATAATTTTTTTACTCTTACTTATTACTTTCAATGTATAAGTAATATAGTCCTCTATTTTCATGTTGAAATAGGTGAACAAGCTATTTTCAGAAGGACTTGCAAGTGATGACCTTCTAAGCTTAGCCATTGGCCCATTGAAATTGGCTCACCGACATTCTGCGTATGTCGTGAATGGATTTAGGTTTCATACAAAAGATCGAGCAGTCGGAAGAAGAACTCAAAATAGTGGTGTTCTTGTTAGAGGAGATGATGAGTCTCCAGATAAAGAATACTACGGTGCGTTAAAAGATATTTTAGAATTGTCATATGTGGGAGAGAGAAAAGTTACTCTTTTCAACTGTCGATTGGTGGGATGTGGCTCGCTTAGGAAGAGGATACAAAGTTGACAGTTATGGGTATACTAGCGTGAACATTCACAGTTCTTTGACCAGCAATGAGCCTTTCATTTTGGCGTCTCAAGCTGAACAAGTATTTTATGTACAAGATCTTGTCAATAGTGATTGGCTTGTTGTGGTTAAAACAAGTCCTCGTGATCTTTACAAGATGCCACTAACCAATGATGAAAACTTAGATGATGATGATGATGACGATTCCAATGATGATGAAGAAGATGCTTACCAAGAAGAGGACATTGGTGGTGGATTTGATATTACTTCCTCAATAGAGATCGATGATAACCTCACAGTCATGCTACGTAGGGATGATGTAGAGCCTACTTGTGCTGATCTTAATGTGGAAAATGTTATTGGCAATAGTTTAGAAGATAATTTTATTAATGATGATGACATATTTGATGATGTGGACAGTGAATCAAATGATGTAGATGAACCAAACATTGATGAGTATTCATCAACTGATTGTAATTCTGATCATTGATTTATAAAAATTACTACTCAATCGTCACTATATTTTCCCTATTACCTTTCCTATCTCTTCTCTTTCCTTTCATCTGAATCACTTCTAATTTTATTTTTGGGTCATTTTTGGGTTCTATATCACAGTCGAGGTCATGAGGTAATTATTTTTGGGTCATGCTTTTCCTTAATAACTTGCTAGCGGTTTTAGAAATAAAACATAAAATTTGGTCAAAATTAAAAAGCAAAGTCAAAATTAGATCCAAAACCTTCATACTTTATATATAATAATAGAAACTTCTTAAAAGGTGACTTTGATGGGTCCCATCTAGAGACGAACATAGGATTGGTTTGGAGTTGGGTCATGTTGAGTGTAATGCCCGAACCTATGTCCGATTGAGGGCTTGGTTTTGAAACCTGAATCAATTGACCCATAGGAAAGTTTCACATATTATATTGTTTTTAAAAACATGCTTTATTTCGGTCTAAGTTGGTTTGGAGTTAGCCATTGCATGCAAGTCCATGCTATTTAGATGAATTTTGAAAGGGGGCTTTTGGTTTGATTTGGGTTTGGATTTGAGTTGGGTTGTATCCAATTGGTTTGGGTCCACACATAGGATTTGATGTAGAGAAAGTGCTATATGAAATGCACATGAAGACCCACTCATACTAGAAATACACACCCACAAAATTAAAATACACATGAAGACCATAACTCTACATAAATAAGGTCAAATCCCACTAATCTAACTAATCACGAAGTTTTTCATTTTTTGTGATATATATTATTCCTATGATATCAAAGGATCGGGGGCAAAAAAGCTTTGAAAAAATGTTGACAAAGACAACTTAAGAGAGGATTGGTCAATATATCTGTATTGTTCTGTAATCATCCCTTTGATTCTCTCCTTCTTTTGAGTATTGATTGGGAGCCATTGAATGGTCTCTGATAAAACCTTGATTTTTCTCCAGCTCAAATCTAGTCTATTGAATTTGGATTTGAATTGTCATGGTCAAGTCTTGGTCTCATATTGCCTAAAATGTGTCCATGAGATAGTGACTAAAAAATACATGAACTTTCAACTTGGGGGTGCACTTGGTTTTATTAGTCTTTTAAGTCTTGACTAGAAAAGTATATGCATGTGCTTTGACCATGCATGGGCTAGCCTAGCTAGGTATACTTTTTTAGCTACAGTTCTTCATCTTCCTTTTTTCCTAATACTTAATGTTATTTAACCAAAATAGAAAAAAAAAATGAATTAAGCTTGTTGTGGCTTGAATTAAAAGTATATGCATACTTTTGGCATTCCGACATAGTCCTTGCAGATTCATCTATCGAAGTCGTATTGACCATTCAATAAAAAAAAATCTATGGAACTTGTCTATCTAGTTAGGCTGATAAGCAATCCACATCCAGTTGATAGCTTGTGTTTGATGTTAGTTTTCAGTAGGTTGTGCTGTGGGCTGGCTGGCCCTACCCACTCTTGGTCTCAAGTCAGATTTGGGCTGCGGTTAATGGGCTACTGATCGTGACTACTATTTAAGAAGTATGGTCCGTTTTTAAATGATTCATGCTTGGTCTAATCTGTACATGTCTCACCCACTTCTTTTCTGACCATTAATTCAAATCTAGCCTTGTTGGGGTGAGTTGGCATAAGGGCCTGTTTGTTTAGCAGGAGTAGAGAAGGGAAGGAGAGTAAAAGATTGATTGATGTGAGTAAAAAATCTTCCAAATGATTAATCTGCCGTAAGTGGAGCCTATTCGAATGAAGTGCAGCTACCCATTACACTCTGTCAACCTGCTGCAAAGTACCCTTTTGTCTTTTCTCAACCATCTGCAAAGTACCCTTTCTTCTTCTTTCTCATCATCATCATCGGCTCCCGGTAGATCCAAATGACCAAAGCTTTCTGTTTCCACATTGAACATGAGTGCGTGCTTCTTCTTCCAACGTCGACAATATAAGAGCTTATGAAAATAGAAATAGAAGAAAGGGAAACTAGGAAAATGTGATGTGGGTCCTACACTAATACGTGTAAGAGATTGTAAGGAAAATGGAAGGATTGAAATGTGTAACATGTCATCACACAACTTTAAATGGTAGAGTTTCAGGTTGAAAACATGCCATTTGTAAATTGAGGGGAAAAGAAAAGAATGCATGACCACTTGACCATTTGTACAACAACTCTAAACATTAACATTCAAGCTCATCTGAAACCCTCAAAAGGAAAAGAGAAGTTATGATAAAATCAGTAGAAAAGACCCAACACTCTACCTAAATATTGAAAACACAAGTAACCATCAAACTCAAAAAATCTAAAGCACCAGTAGTCCAAAATTCCAACAGCAATAACCCGCACAAAGCAGGAACCCAAAATCAAGCATTTCCTCAACAAGTGGGCTACATGTATACATTGAAAGGAAAGCTGTCACGTCCCCCGAACCCGATTAGAGAATAAACCGGATCCGGGGAGTGAAATTTAGGGCTAATTAAAATTTTTGCCCTTTAGGCCCAAGGATAGTAAGTCCGCTGTGAGGATATTATATTTCAAACCTCAAGTAATATAAAATTGCGGAATTCAGACAATTCGAGGCATATCTAAATACCAAACAATGGATAATAATTCTCAATTAAATTTAAAGTTGCAAGCAATAATTAAAGCTAAAGTGGAAGTTAATTTAATTACTATGGCCATCCCATAAACTAAGGCCATAAAACAACATGATGTCAATGAAAGAAAAGTTCAACGAAGAATAAAAAATGAATTAAATAAAATCTAATGTTTGTCCCAAAGTGATTCTCTCATGTGCCTGGTATTGATGACGCTACTCTACGTCATCGGCACTCCACTCCCGTGCCTCCTCTGCTGGTTGGAGATCCTCTGGGATCTCCTCACCGGCCTGCTCCTCATAGTAATACTCACCTGAGGAGTCTGCACACCAAGGAACCGAGTCAACGACATGTTGAGCAATAGATAAGCAAGATATAATTAAAACATAACATGCATCAAATATAAAAGTAATGACAAGTACAAGATCGTAGGAATACAAGGAACAATACTAGGCATGTGGCATGAATAAATATCATCAGAATCATAAACAGGAATCCTAACAATACTAACAATCACCACTACCAATGTAATGCAATGCACAAGAGGGAGACTCCGTGGATGTCCAAGCCACCTCACGGGGGTACCAGTAACAATCCTACCCGGACTACTGATACCAAAGTCCGGCTCCAGGGGGATCCAAGCTCCCGGTCCTGGGAATAGTAGCACGGTCCAAGCCCGCTCCCAACTATTCAACGCCATGGACGCCGTCCAAAGCCGACTGCCCACCCCGATGTCCGAGTAACCGGCCATCAAATAAACCCCCAAACTGCAGCTGGCCATGATATGCAATAATAATAATAATAATAATAAAGTGGTGTTGACACACGGGGAAAACCAAGACAAGCAAGTCTGGCTAACTCAATATACAAGACATGTTCATAGGGATTATCTCCTTCAAGTCAATACAAGACAAACCCAATCACGTGATAATCCCTTCAATCTAGCCAGTCATGTTCATCAATTACATAACACGGGGTCCTAAGGTACACTCTAAATCAGGTCCAAGTTCTAATTCTACAAAGGATTATGTTTCATAATTAATTAGGTGTTTTATGCCAAGAGAGTGTACAAGGTTACAAAATCAACGGATACGATTAACAAATCAAGGAGAGATTACAATCCAATCCTAGGCAAGTGTTGTCATCCATGTACCATATGTGTTTTAACGGAGTGCGTGGGGAATTCGAACAATCAATGCTTATAAAGAATTTCCTTGGTGTACAATCATGTTGAACATCGATTGATTCAATTCCATACGCATTCGATTAACCATACACAATACACGAATACCTAGACAACCCATCGAAGCACACCAAGCCACGTGCTACGATTTCAAAACCACATTAATGGTCACGTGAGAGTGGTTTTATGGTTTCCAATGTCTAAGGCCCAAACCTAGGCTAACAATCTCGTTACTAACAAGAAAGTGGTCTAATAATTAATCTCCTTAACTACTTCCCTACCTGATCCCCAATCATCGCGAGACATGTATCATTGGATTCTACGCTCCAAGAGCTTTCCAACGGTATATGGCTCGTGAAATTCCGACGTATGGTTCAGAAGTTATGGTCCATAGAAGTTTAACCCTTTATATATAAAAATATATATATATATATATATATATAAAGTGCGACGGACCATCCATCGGTCCGATTCATCGGATGGATAAACAACCCATTTTAATTGTTCAGTGGCCATTGAACGTTCTGGACGTCCAATGGCCACTGAACATTCTGACGTCCAGCGACTGTTTTTTTTCCTTTTTTTTTTTTTTTCTTTTCTTTTCTGTCAAATAAGAACCTCATTTTTTACAATTTTTCATCCAATCCATTCTAAAAATTCACCTGCACAAAACTGAGCCACCGTGCTCCCCCCAATAATCCATTCCATCCATCATTTAACATTAAAATTAACAATTAAATTAAATAAACCCAATTAATAACAAACAGGCTTGGAATTAGGGAAAACTAACAAGAACACACATCCAATCAATAAAAGACATACATACATGCTTAATTATAAAATGCAGATCTACTTGCCTCAACCAAAAAGAAGATTGGAATTGGGGAAATCCGAGAAGAAGCCCTACTACTGCGAAAACCTCGATCTACCCCGACCAAACGCAACCTAATACGCAAAGGAGAAGAAAAGAAAGGAAAAGATTGAGATCTAACCTAAATCTAAACCAAAGAGAAATGATTGAAAAGATGAAAGTGAGGGAAACCTTACCAAACTGATGTTAATGGAAAGAGGAGATCGCGAGGAAGAAGATGAGCGGTTCGGATCGCGGAAGTGATCCTTCAGGGAAGGAGTTCTGGAGCCTCGGAAGAATGAGGAAGAAGAAAGGCTGCTGTAGCTTCGTTCGTTGCAGAGAATGATTAGATATTAGGGTTAATCTCTCGTTTAAGAAGAAGGGAGAAGGAAAAGACTAAGTTGCCCTTTAAGTGGGTCCAGAGAAAGAATTAATTATTAGAAGGGTTTCTGGTCGTCGGATCGCAACGAGCCAGAAGACAAAATTGATCAACGTGACGAGACCTTTCCAACGAACCCAAAATCACTGCAATAGGAATTTTTTTGGAAAAACATTCAATCTTTCCCTAATTTGCAAACTACCCCATACTAGGGTCAAACGAACTCGGAATCGCGCGAAACTTCGCAGGCACTATTCTAATGTTAAAAGAAACTCGTTGACCATCTAAACCCACTTAAATATCTAATAAAACAATAATTATAATAATATCAAAATAAATGGGTCAACAGGCCTGCTATTGGGCCCAATTGACTCAGTAAGGTCGCGGACCTTACATCTCTCACCACTAAAAAGAACATTTGGTCCCCCAAATGCCTAAACATACCTCATCGGGAAAGAGATAAGGATACGCCTTCTGCATCTGGTCTTTGAGCTCCCACGTGGCCTCCTCCGGAGTATGATGCTCCCATTGTACCCTAACCCACTGAATGGTCTTGGTACGCAGCATTACTTCCTTGGTGTTGATGATCTGTGCCGGACGCTCCACATAGGTTGCATCTGCTTGAATTTGAAGGGGCTCATGCTGCAACACGTGAGTAGGATCTGGAACATATTTCCGAAGCATTGAGACATGGAAAACGTCGTGCACACCGGCTAACTCAGGCGGTAGCACAAGACGATAGGCCACGTCTCCAATCCTGCTCTTAATCTCAAAGGGTCCCACAAACCACTTCGCAAGCTTCCCTTTCTGTCCAAATCTGACAACTCCTCTCATTGGTGACACCTTCAGAAACACCTTATCCCCCACTTAGAATTCTAGAGGTCTCCGCCTCTTGTCTGCATAACTCTTCTGTCGATCACGTGACTCTTTCATCCTCATTTGAACAATTCTGACTTTCTCACTAGAGTCAGCAATCTCTGAGGGTCCATGGAAACTCCGAACTCCTACTTCCTCCCAACATGCTGGGGTCCTGCATCTCCGCCCGTATAATGCCTCAAATGGTGCCATTCCAATGCTTGAATGATAGCTGTTATTGTAGGCAAACTCACATAGAGGCAAGCTTTCATCCCAACTCTCCTTGAAATCCAAAACACATGCTCGGAGAAGATCTTCCAATGTCTGGATGGTACGCTCAGACTGTCCATCTGTCTGAGGGTGGTAAGCTGTGCTGAACTTCAACTGAGTACCCATAGATGATTGGAAAGTAGACCAAAACCGAGAGACAAACTTAGGGTCTCGATCGGATACTATGGACTTAGGCACTCCATGCAACTTGACTATATTGTCCCTATACAACACAGTCATCTTGTTCATAAACTGACCAGTCTTGAATGGCAGAAAATGTGCTGACTTCGTCAATCTATCCACAATCACCCAAATAACATTATTGCCCTTCCTGGTGTTTGGCAACCCTGACACAAAATCCATAGTGATGTGCTCCCATTTCCACTGCGGAATGTCCAACGGGTGAAGCAAACCAGGAGGCTTCTTGTGTTCTGCCTTAATCTGCTGACAAGTCATACACTTAGCGACAAATTCTGCATTCTCTTTCTTCATTTTCACCCACCAATAGTGATTCTTCAAATTCTGATACATTTTGGTGCTCCCTGGGTGAACTGAATATCTGGTGTGGTGCGCATCTGTCATCAACTCTAGCTTGATGTCTTGCACATCTGGCACACACAACCTGTCTTTGCAGTACAGGATTCCTTCAATCAATCTGAACTCTGAATGATCATCAATGTGGTCAATAATTCTCTGCAACTCAGGATCATCCTTCTGAGCTTCCTTGATCCTGTTAACTATTTCTGGCTCCCAAAATCCCATAGTAGCAACCAATGCTTTCTCGTTAGCAGGCCATACCTCCACATCCATATCTCTGAACTGCTCCATCCATCTCCATTCTGGCATTACACACCCACTGAAAGCTGCTTTCCTACTAAGAGCATCTGCTACCACATTCACCTTACCAGGATGGTACTTAATCGGAAAATCATAATCCTTTATGTACTCCATCCATCTCCGCTGCCTGTTATTCAAATCACCCTGTGTAAACAGATATTGCAGACTCTTGTGATCTGTGTGCACCTCAAATCTCTCTCCATACAGATAATGCCTCCACAATTTCAATGCAAACACCACTGCTGCAAGTTCTAAATCATGTGTGGCATATTTCTTCTCATGATCCTTCAACTGCCTGGACCCATATGCTATCACTTTATCATTCTGCATGAGAACGCAACCCAAACCAATCCCTGATGCATCTGTATAAACCACAAATCCTCCACTGCCTGAGGGTAAAGCAAGTATGGGTGCTGTAGTTAACCTGGTCTTCAACTCTTGAAAACTCTTCTCACATTCTTCTGTCCACACAAATGGGATATCCTTTCTTGTCAACTTAGTGAGTGGAGATGCTATGGCTGAAAACCCTTTCACAAACCTCCTGTAGTAGCCCGCAAGTCCCAGAAAACTGCAAATCTCCGCTACATTTTGTGGACTACCCCAATTAACAACCGCTGCTACCTTCTTAGGGTCCACTGTCAATCCATCCTTAGAGATAATGTGACCCAAAAATGCCACTTGCTCCAACCAAAATTCACATTTACTCAACTTAGCATACAGTTGGTTATCCTTCAAAAGCTGCAATGATGTTCTCAACTGATGCTCATGCACCTCTTTAGACTTCGAATACACCAACACATCATCTATGAAGACTACCACAAATTGATCCAGGAAAGGAGCAAACACCTTATTCATCAATGCCATAAAGACAGCGGGTGCATTTGTCAATCCGAAAGGCATCACGAGGAACTCAAAGTGGCCATATCTCGTCCGGAATGCGGTCTTAGGAATATCCTCTTCTCTGACTCGCAATTGATGATATCCGGATCGTAGATCTATCTTCGAAAAGAACTGGGCTCCCTGCAACTGATCAAACAGCTCATCAATCCTTGGTAACGGATACTTGTTCTTAACTGTCACCTGATTCAGCTGTCGGTAGTCTATGCACATCCTCATAGTCCCATCCTTCTTCTTCACAAATATCACAGGAGCTCCCCACGGTGAAACACTAGGTCTGATGAAACCCTTATCCAACAGATCTTCTATCTGAGTTTTCAACTCCTTCAATTCTGCTGGAGCCATCCTATACGGAGCCCTAGATATAGGTGCTGTACCCGGTTGCAATTCTATCGTGAAATCCAACTCACGAACAGGTGGTAAACCAGGAATCTCATCCGGAAACAAATCCGGGAATTCTCGCACCACTGGAATCTCATTCACAGTCTTAGTCTCCTTGTCTTCCGCAATGAATGCGATGAAGCCTTCACAACCACTCCTTATCAATCGTTCTGCCTTCAACACAGAAATCAACCGAGTGGAAGTAGACTTCTTAGCTCCTACAAACTCAACACTACAATCTGCATCCTGTAACCTCACGGTCTTGTTAAAACAATCCAACACCGCTCGGTTTGCTGCTAACCAATCCATTCCAAGAATCACGTCAAACTCCGACATCGGTAAAATAATCAAACTGACAGTCAACACAACTTCTCCAATCTGAATACTACATCTAGGGTAGATAACATTACAAGGTACTGATCTACCTACAGGGGTAGCTACTATCAAATCATACGGTAGTGTCTCCTTATCCTCCCCCAAGTGAAGTGCAAAAGCTGGTGCAACAAATGAGTGTGTGGATCCAGGATCAAATAGAACTTTAGCATCAAATCCACAAACTAAAAGTGTACCTTCTATAACATTGCCCGCGGCCTCTGCCTCCTCATGCGTCAGAGCATAAGCTCTCCCTGCCAGCTGGGGACGTTGCTGCTGATACTGCTGCTGTGGCCTAGGACCACGAGCCTGGAATCTGGGTGGTGCCGGAGGTCTCTGCTGGAATCGCTGCTGTGGTACTGGAGGACGCTGTTGCGGTGGCTGGGGTGGTCTGACAATCATCTGCTGCTGCTGGGGTCTAACCTGTGCAGGAGGCACCTGTCTCAATGGCTGCGCTGGATGTGGTGGTCTAGGCGCCGGAGCTGGAAGTACTGGTGGTGCCACTCCTGTCTTCCCTGGACAGTTACGAACTTTATGCCCTGGGTCTCCACAATGAAAACATGCACCCGTCTGTTTCCTGCAATCACGGACATGATGACTTCCCCCACAAAAAGTGCAAGTGATCCGTTGTGGCAACTGTCGAAGCACTGGTTCATACCGAAGCCTCTTAGATGCTGGCTGCTGATAATACTGGGAGGAAGAACCCTGTGCCTTGGGTTGAGGTATTAATGCCAAGATCCTCTGCTGCTCCAAGGCAATCACCTCCTTAAGAGACTCCTCTGCCCAATAAGCTTCTTTGACCACATCATCATAATCAGTCAGCTTACTACGCTGTACTTGCATCTTAATATCTGCTCGCAGTCCCTTGATAAACCTCCTAACCCTCTCTGATTCAGGCTGAATCAGATTTCTTGCAAACCTGGATAGGTGGGTGAAAGAGATCTCATAGTCTTGTACTGATAGATCACCCTGAACCAATCTCTCAAACTCCTCCATCTTCTGATCACGGTAGTGCTCAGGGATAAACTTCTTTTGGAACTGCTCAGTGAAGGTCTTCCAGGCTACATCTTCTGCGATCATTTCATAAGGATGCTTCACTGTCTTCCACCACCTCTCTGCTGCCCCACGGAACATGTGGGTCGCTAGCTGCACCTGTTGGACACCCGTGCACTTGAATACCTCATAGATTTTCTCCATCTGAACAACCCACTCATCTGCCACAGCGGGGTCCTCAATGCCATGAAACTCTGGTGGGAACCTCTTCCTGAATTTCTCAACCAGCTCGTTGAGATCATATTCCTTGGGCTGTGGCTGGCCCACTTTCTGCACTACCTCAAGCATCTGAGCCTGGAATACAGCCTGACTCTCGTTCTGCCTAGTACTCTGTTCAGCCAAATCCTTCTGAGATTGAATGAATGCTGCCATGAATTGATGAAATTGATTTTCTGGGCCACTCTGAGAAGAACTGCCCTCTGGTGGTGGTCCGTTATTAGATCGGGTGGGTCTACCAGCCATCGTCCTATAAAACATTCAAGGTTAGTTCCAATATGCCCAAAGCTAACAATACAATGCTAAGAAAGAACTACAAAGCCAACCTACTAACTAACGGAATCCTCACACACGTCCTATGGTTTCTACAATTTTTACCCTGAGAAACCATCCATTGCTCTGATACCATCATGTCACGTCCCCCGAACCCGATTAGAGAATAAACCGGATCCGGGGAGTGAAATTTAGGGCTAATTAAAATTTTTGCCCTTTAGGCCCAAGGATCGTAAGTCCGCTGTGAGGATATTATATTTCAAACCTCAAGTAATATAAAATTGTGGAATTCAGACAATTCGAGGCATATCTAAATACCAAACAATGGATAATAATTCTCAATTAAATTTAAAGTTGCAAGCAATAATTAAAGCTAAAGTGGAAGTTAATTTAATTACTATGGCCATCCCATAAACTAAGGCCATAAAACAACATGATGTCAATGAAAGAAAAGTTCAACGAAGAATAAAAAAATGAATTAAATAAAATCTAATGTTTGTCCCAAAGTGATTCTCTCATGTGCCTGGTATTGATGACGCTACTCTACGTCATCGGCACTCCACTCCCGTGCCTCCTCTGCTGGTTGGAGATCCTCTGGGATCTCCTCACCGGCCTGCTCCTCATAGTAATACTCACCTGAGGAGTCTGCACACCAAGGAACCGAGTCAACGACATGTTGAGCAATAGATAAGCAAGATATAATTAAAACATAACATGCATCAAATATAAAAGTAATGACAAGTACAAGATCGTAGGAATACAAGGAACAATACTAGGCATGTGGCATGAATAAATATCATCAGAATCATAAACAGGAATCCTAACAATACTAACAATCACCACTACCAATGTAATGCAATGCACAAGAGGGAGACTCCGTGGATGTCCAAGCCACCTCACGGGGTACCAGTAACAATCCTACCCGGACTACTGATACCAAAGTCCGGCTCCAGGGGGATCCAAGCTCCCGGTCCTGGGAATAGTAGCACGGTCCAAGCCCGCTCCCAACTATTCAACGCCATGGACGCCGTCCAAAGCCGACTGCCCACCCCGATGTCCGAGTAACCGGCCCATCAATAAACCCCCAAACTGCAGCTGGCCATGATATGCAATAATAATAATAATAATAATAAAGTGGTGTTGACACACGGGGAAAACCAAGACAAGCAAGTCTGGCTAACTCAATATACAAGACATGTTCATAGGGATTATCTCCTTCAAGTCAATACAAGACAAACCCAATCACGTGATAATCCCTTCAGTCTAGCCAGTCATGTTCATCAATTACATAACACGGGGTCCTAAGGTACACTCTAAATCAGGTCCAAGTTCTAATTCTACAAAGGATTATGTTTCATAATTAATTAGGTGTTTTATGCCAAGAGAGTGTACAAGGTTACAAAATCAACGGATACGATTAACAAATCAAGGAGAGATTACAATCCAATCCTAGGCAAGTGTTGTCATCCATGTACCATATGTGTTTTAACGGAGTGCGTGGGGAATTCGAACAATCAATGCTTATAAAGAATTTCCCTTGGTGTACAATCATGTTGAACATCGATTGATTCAATTCCATACGCATTCGATTAACCATACACAATACACGAATACCTAGACAACCCATCGAAGCACACCAAGCCACGTGCTACGATTTCAAAACCACATTAATGGTCACGTGAGAGTGGTTTTATGGTTTCCAATGTCTAAGGCCCAAACCTAGGCTAACAATCTCGTTACTAACAAGAAAGTGGTCTAATAATTAATCTCCTTAACTACTTCCCTACCTGATCCCCAATCATCGCGAGACATGTATCATTGGATTCTACGCTCCAAGAGCTTTCCAACGGTATATGGCTCGTGAAATTCCGACGTATGGTTCAGAAGTTATGGTCCATAGAAGTTTAACCCTTTATATATAAATATATATATATATATATATAAAGTGCGACGGACCATCCATCGGTCCGATTCATCGGATGGATAAACAACCCATTTTAATTGTTCAGTGGCCATTGAACGTTCTGGACGTCCAATGGCCACTGAACATTCTGACGTCCAGCGACTGTTTTTTTTTTTTTTTTTTTTTTTTTTTTTCTTTTCTGTCAAATAAGAACCTCATTTTTTACAATTTTTCATCCAATCCATTCTAAAAATTCACCTGCACAAAACTGAGCCACCGTGCTCCCCCCAATAATCCATTCCATCCATCATTTAACATTAAAATTAACAATTAAATTAAATAAACCCAAATTAATAACAAACAGGCTTGGAATTAGGGAAAACTAACAAGAACACACATCCAATCAATAAAAGACATACATACATGCTTAATTATAAAAATGCAGATCTACTTGCCTCAACCAAAAAAGAAGATTGGAATTGGGGAAAATCCGAGAAGAAGCCCTACTACTGCGAAAACCTCGATCTACCCCGACCAAACGCAACCTAATACGCAAAGGAGAAGAAAAGAAAGGAAAAGATTGAGATCTAACCTAAATCTAAACCAAAGAGAAATGATTGAAAAGATGAAAGTAAGGGAAACCTTACCAAACTGATGTTAATGGAAAGAGGAGATCGCGAGGAAGAAGATGAGCGGTTCGGATCGCGGAAGTGATCCTTCAGGGAAGGAGTTCTGGAGCCTCGGAAGAATGAGGAAGAAGAAAGGCTGCTGTAGCTTCGTTCGTTGCAGAGAATGATTAGATATTAGGGTTAATCTCTCGTTTAAGAAGAAGGGAGAAGGAAAAGACTAAGTTGCCCTTTAAGTGGGTCCAGAGAAAGAATTAATTATTAGAAGGGTTTCTGGTCGTCGGATCGCAACGAGCCAGAAGACAAAATTGATCAACGTGACGAGACCTTTCCAACGAACCCAAAATCACTGCAATAGGAATTTTTTTGGAAAAACATTCAATCTTTCCCTAATTTGCAAACTACCCCATACTAGGGTCAAACGAACTCGGAATCGCGCGAAACTTCGCAGGCACTATTCTAATGTTAAAAGAAACTCGTTGACCATCTAAACCCACTTAAATATCTAATAAAACAATAATTATAATAATATCAAAATAAATGGGTCAACAGGCCTGCTATTGGGCCCAATTGACTCAGTAAGGTCGCGGACCTTACAAAAGCACTAACTTATTTAAAGGTCCATCTTGCTAAGGAGATTAGCTTATTTACTGGGCAAAGGCACGCAATAGAACCAGTACAGAACAACTTCCAAAATGCATGCCATATTCACATGTTTAGTACAAGTAGAGTTTGTATGTCTGCAGTGGCAATGAGCTCTCACCTTCAAGGTGCTAAGATTTGTCAGCTTAGGCATATTGATCACATTCCCGTGTTCATCGATTTCTCTACCTTGCGCATCTAGACGCAGAACAGGAGCCTTGGCTGGTTGGTTTCTGTTGCCCACTCACATCTAGTGGCATCTGCCCAGGAAACATGTTTATGACAGGACCAAAATCAGGGTCCTGGTGAAATCCCATCTTGGCAGCAAGTTCCTGGGTGTAATTTATTATACACAGTAGCTCATAGGTGTAATTGTGGTGCAACTCATAATTTCATTTTTATTTGTATTAGAATGTATAATTGGTTACAAACAAGTAATCATCTTGTTCCCTTTAGGAATGTGATGATCCGTGAAATAAATGTGATACTATCTTGACATAAATTCAAAGAATCAATATCCCTTTATTATGGAGTGAATGAGAACCAGTGTCCTGAGATTAGGGAGTGAATGAGATATGTTGCCCTTTTGGTTGATTCTGCTGATGTGCATCCTTATCACACCCCTTCAAATTTGATGGATTTGGAGAGCATTAATAATGTACTGCAAGATAATTTCTCTTTCTCAAATTGTGTTAGCAGTCGTAGAAGATTTGGTATTATATATATGGTCCTCTACTCTCACTAATAAGGATGCCAAATCTTTTGCAGGACGATATCTTATTACTTCAAGGAATGATGGTGATGCTTGTTGCTCAAAGATGCATGGAAGCTCTCACTAATGAGGATGCCATTTTGTTATGCCTTGGATAATTAAGAACGCAATTGTTATGTATCTATTTTTGGATAATTAACTTTCTAGCTATAGCTAGCTAGATAAACTCATATGATGGATTTTGTATGAAATGATGGATAAACTTTTTGCTATTAATGTTGTTGGTGGAAAATATAATATTTAGCAAGTTTTTTGTTCTTAAAATGTTGATTTGTATTTTTTATATCTAGATGAATTAATTACATATGAAGCAGGTAATTGATTATTAAGTATATGCATGTGTAATATGTTTTTTTAATGAAGCTTGTAAAGCAGTGACAACAATCAGGTAATTTCATTGTCACTGTAATTAGTCATTTGATCAGGAATCATGATTCTGTGACAACATATGTAGTCACTTGAAGGGTTACAGTAACAACAAATAAAACTTGTCCCTATAATCGTTCAGTGACAATGTTAGTTGTCACTGAATACACACCAATTTATAAAATTACCATTTATGGTTTACTATATAGTGATGAGTATTATGTAACATAAATTGGGTAGTGACAACACATGGTCGTCACATATACTTTGAAGGGTTACAGTAACAACAAATAAAACTTGTCCCTATAATCGTTCAGTTACAATGTTAGTTGTCACTGAATATACACCAATTTTTAAAATTACCATTTATGGTAGACTATATAGTGATGAGTATTATCGTAACATAAACTGGGTAGTGACAACAAATGGTCGTCACATATACTAATATATTTAATGACGACCTATGTTGTCACCAAAAACCCACGTTCAGTGACGAGGACATTTTGTCGTCACTTAGATCTTCAGCGACACCTACATATGCGACGAGTATCAGTTGTCACTAGGTTGGTCACTAAAACTCGCCCGTGACGACTATTGAATGTACAGTGACAAGAATGATTGTCACAGAATCCCTGTTTTCTTGTAGTGGTCATCTTCATTTTCATCATTTTCTTCTTCTTTTAAGTCAAATTGAGATTCATTAATTTGAAGGTTTGAATCTTCAATAGATGGAAGAAGGAGGGGTCTAGAAGAATCTACACATGAATCTATACAACCTAACATAGTGGAATCCATTCTAATGATTTTCATGAAAATATAATAATAGGGTTTTGACTCTAGGTTTTTACACCTAATCAAGAGTTCTAAAAACACTTAATCCTAATAAAGAGCACGAGGCTCTGATACCAAATGAAAGTCCGGGATCCTAACCCTAGAGGGGGGGGGGGGGAATAGGGTGAGCTTCTAATTAGTGACCAATTATGCCAAATTTTAATTTCTTAACAATTAAATAGTCACATGTGATGATTAACAAACAATATGCGGAAGCTTAAACAAAACAATCACCACAAAGCAAACACCACTACACAAGGATTTATAGTGGTTCGGCCTCAATGCCTACATCACTACCGGCTTGTGATCCAATACCCCACCGGATTTTCACTATTTATGATTTTCAAAAGGCTAAGTAATAACCTTTACAATATGCTTTCCAAGGCTAAGCAATAACCTAACAATGTTGTTTTTCTAGGCTTAACAACAACCTATACAAGATGCTTTTCTAGGCTAAGCAATAACCTCTACAAGAAAGATTTCTTTCAAGGAAGTGTCTACACAAACACTCAAAGATATACAATTTAAGCTCAATACAATTGCCTCTTAAATAGGCTGATATGAAAGTTTAAATCAAACTCACACAAACACTATATGAATGCAAAGGTGTATGTTCATGATGTGTGTGTGTGATAACTTCAATCAAGTTAAAATGAAAGCTCAATTAAAGTATGCTTAATGCATTTTAAAGTTTAAAGCACACAAAGATTTGATTGAAGTGAAATGCAAATCACATGTATAAAATACTAACTTGTTGATGATATGAAAATCAAAGACTACAAGTTGTATGAAACTAATTAACACTAAACATGTGATGCATGTGCTATGTTGTTTTCTAAACCAAACTAATTTAACTAAGGTTCAAATGAATGAAAACAACAAATAAATATTCAACCAAGTAAATGAATCATGCTATAAAAGAAATCAAAGATTTTGGCTAAGCATGATTAAAGAAGATTTGAAAACAAACTTGGTTTGAAATTAAGGTGAAGAATCTGATCCAACTTAGATCAAAGATTAAATGAAGAATGGATTCAACACATCATAGTTATCATGCTAAAAATCATTTACCAATAATTTAAACAAGGCATGAAACATATGATTAACAAAAAGTAAAGCTTACTTAGAGATTTAACTTCATTAATCCAAGCTTTAGCTTTACTAAAGACCCCTTGGTCTCTCTTAATTCATTCCCCTTTTTCTTGCCTCCAAACACCTCAAGGAAGGCTCTTTTATCTTCTTTTATCAACAACTTTTTCAAGGGAATGAACCTCATTTTATACTCAAAAAATGAGTTCTGCTGTGTCCCCGGTTGACCCCCACTCTACCCCGGTCGACCTGGGCTTAACGGTTAAAAATCTGACCGTTTGAAAAAGAGGCCCAACGGCTCTTTTCCTGGTCGACCCGCAGTTGTTGACACCAAAAATGTCACTATGTCCCTTCAACACCAAAAGCTACATGGAGCCACATCCTGCCATAAATAGGAAGGCGCCACTTCAAGCACCAGATCTTGTCAGAATCAAACAAAAACTGCAAGATCCTTCAAAGCAGCCAAAAGAAGGGTACACATGAAGTTTCAGGCCATTTCGACATCATTTTGGCCCAACTTCACTCCTCCGACAGCCAGACAAGAGCTCCCGGCAGCGACAGTGTCGAAGACTTCAGAACTTCGATCAGAGCCTACGGATGGTCTCAAAATACCTCCAAAAGGCCCCCTGCCAAATTTCAAGTCAAACGGACGACGTTTGACCCTTCATCAACTCTCAGGAAGCAAAAACAGACCTACCGGCAGCGGAGCACCCCGGAATCATGGCATTCAAATTGGAGCTAATGGATCATCTCAAAATGACTCCAATAGGTCCCCTGTCAAATTTTAGGTCAAACGGACATCGTTTGGCCTAGTTTCAAAGCTCGGCATTTTCCTCGAGGTAAAATCAAGGCGAGCATTTGCGGGACCCCAAAAGGCTTCAAAACTCAAACTAAAGCCCATGGTTGGTCTTACTTACTACTCAGGAGGCTCCTTGTCAAATTTCAGGTCAATCGGACATCGGTTGACCACAAGTCAAAGCTCGGCATTTCTCTCATGGCGAAATTAAGGCAAGCGTTTGCGGGGCCCCAAAAGGCTTCAAAACTCAAACCAAAGCCTATGGTTGGTCCTATCTAATGCTCAAGAAGCTCCACGTCGAATTTCAGGTCATTCCGACATCGTTTGGCCTAGTTTCAATGCTTGACAAAAAATCGGCAAAACCGCACAACAAAGTCTTCGGCTTTCCAGAAAAATAGGAAACTTTGTGCTCCGATTTGCGTGGCTTCTCGTCGGGTTTTCTTCAAGAGAATCAGGCCAATAAATGAGGGGAAATGTCAGCAAAAATACAGAAGAAAAAAGAATGAAAAAAGATCGAAAAACGGCGAAGAAACGGCGACCGGACGGCGACCAAAAAACGGGCCCAAGGCCCATGGTCGCCGGCGACCTTGGCGATGGTCGCCGGCGACCATGGCCCAGGGTCGCCGGCGACCATGGGAGCATGGTCGCCGGCGACCATGGAAATTCCGGCGACTTTTTGGGTCGCCGGAAGACCCTTTTTCGGGTCCTTTTCGCGTTTCGAGTTGATTGGCCCCTGTGATTTTTCCAAAATCTGATTTTTCGTTCATGAAATCCGTCGATCTTCGTCAAACATCACGGATTCGACGCCGAAGTCATTGGATGATCATTAGATGCCTCGAATTCGCCAACCGGCCGACAAAGAAAGCACACTTTCTGCCCGCCCGATTGTGAAATCGACAGGACAGATGTTGCCGGCACGTTGACATTGATCAATGTCTAAAATTGCATCGCCATCCGACATCAAATAACATGTGGATACACCGGCGGTCATCGCAAGAAGAATTCCAAAAGACGCGGCGCGGCCCGCGACTCTTCGAGCGACTTGGCGACCAATTAATGAAGTTAAATGACCTGTTTTATGACAAGTTAATGCGGTCATTAACTCATTATTTTGGACGGCCCAATCAAAAGCAAGCAAATGAGAGTTACAAGTTAAAGGATTTATGGCATTAAAGCCATGAAATTCCTCCCATGATGGGGATTAAAGGCAATTAAAAGCTCATTATTCTCCATCGGCCAATCAGATTCAAGGAAAAAGGAGTTACAAAACAAATGCTTTAAAACTTGTAACTCCTCCCATTATGAGTATTAATGCATTCAATGCTCATAAACCCTCCTAAATGGCTACCAAAGGCCTATAAATAGGAGGGCATTCCAAAGGGAAACAAGGCGAAGTGCTATCCGGATCAAACTCTCGCTTTCCCCCCGAAGAAGACAAAAAATCTAGAAGCCCTGCAACTCTGCTGCAAAGACCACCAAAAGGTGATTGAAGCACCCTTGGGGGGCCACCCCCCCAAGGACCTCCCTTCTTCTACCAACATGGCTAAAACGTGGCTTTTCAGCCCGTTTACTTAGCTTTTTATCGGATATAAGACCTTCTCTTGGTCTTTATTCTTTAAAAATCTGAGGTTAGAAAGCCGAGCCAAGAATCCAAGCATCGTGTTCTCATCTGCATGGACGATGGAGGAGCCCATACATGACTCGCGACCGTCGATCTGAACGTGTCCCCACAATCGAATGAGAAGTCAGATTCCTTTTCTTGATTTCTATTGTACTTTATTTTTCTTTTAGAGACAAAAATCACAATTCTTGTCTTTCATAATGGATGAGACTTGTAAATCGCCTTTTACGGCAAAATCGCCTTTCACGGCAACAAATGAAATCGCCTTTCACGGCATTCAAAAAAAACCCCTTTGTCTCTTTTCTTAAAATATGTGTGCAATGGAAAACTAGAAAAAGTTTCATTTCCCCTTTCTACTTGTGAAGGTGGATCTTCGGATCACCGTTTCTAAATTCCAAGTAGAAAAGTGAAATTGGCATACCCGTACAAAAAAAAAAATGTTGAAACCCTTTACCTTTTTCTTCTCCTCCCCTCCGCCGCACCCCGAAAGACCCGGGGCGGAGGCCAGCGGGAGAGAGGGAAGAATCGGGTCCATCAAGCTGGCACACCCGGTGGGACACGTTCATTTGAGAACATGAACTTAGATTCTTTGGCACCTTTCTAGTTGGTGGCCAATGTTGAATCTTGCATAAAAAAAAAAAAAACATGAGATGGGAATTTTTTTTTTTGTTTTGGAAATTTCTTTCTTTAAGTCTATTTCCAATCTTTCTCCTTCTCGAAAAAAAAAAATAATCTTCTCTTGTTCTTTGAATTCAGATCTGAGAAATCTCGATCTCCTCCCTTTTGGACTCAGTGCCCGCAGAAATGTTTGAGCACGCTTTCAGATTGGGAAAGGGACCGTTTGCTCTCTTTGATGAGTTCGAAAAAAAAATCTGATTTCAAACTTTTCAGATTTTAAAAAAAAAAAAAAAACTTCTTTCTTTTGGACCCAAATTTGAGAAATTTTGGTTTTCTTTTCCTTTCTGACTTAGGGCTCGCAGAAATTGTTTGAGCCCCTGTTCAGACGGGGAACGGACCATTCGCTCTCTTTGATGAGTCCACCAAAAAAAAAAAAAAAAAAAATCTGATTTCAAACTTTTCAGATTTCCAAAAAAAAAATCTTCTTTCTTTTGGATCCAAATTTGAGAAATTTTGGTTTTCTTTTCCTTTCTGACTTAGGGCTCGCAGAAATTGTTTGAGCCCCTGTTCAGACTGGGAACGGACCATTCGCTCTCTCTGATGAGTCCATAAAAAAACAGGGAAGCATTTGAGAACACGAAAGTTTTATCGATTGCGTTCTTTAATCGACGTTGATCTAAGAAAAGCCTTGTCCAGAGTGTGGAGACAGCTAGGCTGTTCTAGGTAAGGGTCCTCCAAACGGGTTCATTAAGTAATCCTACCCTTACCTGGGGGCTGATCTATCAACATTGGTTTCATAAGAACGAATCGTGAGAACTCGATGTATTCTCAAACCCTAAAAAAAAAAAAAAAATTTCGTCGATTTTTGGATTCAAAGTCGAGAAAATTTGATCTCTTCCTTTTCAGACTCTGTGCTCGCAGAAATGTTGAGCACGTGTTTGGGTTGGAACGTCATTTGCTCTCTTTGATGAATCTGATCCTGACTTTTCAAAAAAAAACTTCCGTCATTGTTGGGTCCAGATTCGAGAAATTCTGGTTATTTCCCTTTCGGACTCTGTGCTCGCAGAAATGTTGAGCACGTTTTCGGATCGGAGTGCCATTTGCTCTCCTTTATGAACCCAACCTTGACCTTTCAAAAATCCCATCTCGTGTCCATTTCAAGGATGCGATTTACAACATCTGTGCCTAGCGGTGCTAGTGCGCCCTCTTGGGTCTACTGTATTCGCGCGACCGACACATTTGTACTCCCAACCTTATATCATTTTACCTCGAGTGAGCTTCGCTCCTCGGTAATCTGAATTAAGGTTCACAATTGCTTCTAGCAGTCACTGGAACGCTCACTCTGAGTCTTTCATACTTGCATTTAGAACAATTATATACTCTATGGCTTTTTGCCTTCTTCATCTTGCTTGGGCCGGGCCTTGTCCCCTCGAGCAAATTGAAAAGAAAAAACCATAGTTTATTTCCATTTATGATCACCACATTCTTGTGATTACTAATGGATCCGGTCTTGTTTCAGAAAGGTTTTTCAAAAACTAACAATGGCAGCTTCGCTGACAATCACCTTCGATGAGAACAAGTACCAGCTGATGCTTCAAGAGAAGCAAAACAAATGCGCTTCTAAGCGCCTTGCCAGCGGCCGAAGTGTCACTTCCTTCGGCAACGCACAAGACACCGGGTCGACCTCCTCTCCCCGGTCCATCATCTTCGGGTCGCTGGGACCTTTCCCACTTCCCGCAGAAGAAACAACTCCTGCCAAGAAGCAGAGAACCGCCCCTGGGCGCGTCACTACCGTGACACCAAGGGCAACCGCCAGGGAGACTGAAGCTCGCGACAGCTCCGCGAAACCTCAGCTTGCAAGAAACCAGGTCCACCTCAAGACTTGGTCTCCAAGACCTTCTCCAAAACAAAGAAGGTCCCAAAGATCTGCAAGGCCAGCATACCTGGCCCCGCTCAAGGAGAACCGGTTCTACCCTCTCTCGTACACGAAAGAGGAGAAACCAACCCTCCACCAAACAAAATCTACCCAGCACGAGCCGGCTTATTCCTATAAGCCCAGGATCAAATCGTGCATCATCAGGCCTCAGCGAGAACCTTCCAAGGCCTGTATTTCTGCAACTCGGCCCTTCATTTCAACAGGGGCCGAGCTCGCCGAATTTAAAGCTTCGCTACGACAGGCTAAGGACCACATCCAGATCCTGTCCTTACCAAATTACAAAGAAGACAAGCTCGGCTGCTGCGCACGAGGGACCACCTCCTTCGTGGCTAGAGCACAGCCCGAGCTAACTGAAGCTCAGATTGCTCGTCGCATGCGTCGCCGCGCGGCGTATCGGCAAAAGAGACTAGAGAAGCAAAGAGCTCAGCACTCTACGCTCCAGGTCTCTCAAAAATGGGTTGAAAAAGAACCACCCAACCAAGTTGCTACTGTCCATATGGTTGGCAAAACCAGAAAGCGCCAGAAGTCAGCAACAAAAATCCATGTCAAGCGACCGGTGACTCGCAGCGTGTCCCGGGCGCGAAAATATAGAGAAGATTCTCCCACTCCTTCAAGTCAAGGACACCGGAGCAATCACTCTTCGAGCTCTTCATCCAAAAGAATGAGCTCCAGCTCAGCCACCAAGACAATATCCTCATTCGACTCTCGAAAGATGAACGTCTTAGTCACAAATGCTGAGCAGCCTCCACCGCAAGATGACGTAGCAGCACGCATCCAGCAGCTGGAATAAGGACAACAGAGGATAGAAGCTCTCATAGAGAACTTACTTCTTACCCTCCAACGTCCACTGAATAATGAAAATGAAGCTCCTCCAAGTCACCATGAAGAGGAGGTAAATGAGTCACGCGCCCTTACCAAAAAGGACGTTGACGATATCCTCGCCAAAGCAAAGGAAGAGGATTCACTAAAGGAACATGGAATCAAGCCGCCATATCCCTTATGGATGGACTCGGTACCGTTTCCTACCAAATTCAAACAGCCCACTCTCCAAACATATACGGGGAAGGGCTCGGCCAGGCAACATGTCATCCATTTCAAGATCCTGACGGGAGCCATCGCGGATCAAGACGCCCTCAAGATCCGTCTCTTCGCAAGTACCCTAAAAGGTACGGCCTTTGATTGGTACTCCACTCTTCAGGAAGACTCTATCCAAAACTGGGCCATGATGGAGACACTCTTCCTAACTCACTTCAAAGGTGAGGATCATCCTGTGACTATGGCTCAACTCTGCAGCCTAAAACAGGGAGAGAATGAGTCGACATACGACTACATTCACAAATGGAAGGCAATGGCGTACAAATGTTCAGACGTACTGCCACAAGCGTCGCTGGTCGACATCTGCCGTAACAACATGAGAGCAAGGATACGCTCCATGATTATCGGCAACAAATCAAAGAATCTGGGAGAACTCCTAGAAGCATCAATGGAGGCTGAAACGGTGATCAAAGACCTCAGCAGTCAGAAATCATCAAAGAAGGAGCCAACCGCCATTGCAACCTCGAAGCAAAAGAAAAAGGAGGTTCTCAATGTGCAAACCAAGTCAGCTCCGCAGCCACCAAAGAAAGCTGAAAACAAAGGTGCAGGTAAGAGACCTGAACTCTCTGATGCCTTCAAAGAACGAGTAGAAAAGAAATACCCGTTCGATGAAGATGTCGAAGAAATCTTCGAGGCTCTCTTGGCAAACGGGAAGCTCACCCTGCCTGAACCCAAAAGACCAGGAGATGTTGGCAAAACCAACGATCCCCGGTACTGTCCATACCACCAGATGATCTCGCATCCTCTCAACCAATGCTTCGTTGTGAGAGAAAAGATCAACGAGATGTGGAAAAACGGAGTCATCACCTTTGACAAAAACTATAGGTCTGCTTCCGTCAACATGGTGTCGTATGGACAGACACAAAAGTCACCAAAGAAGAAGGTCACTACTTCCTTCAAGGTGATAAAAATGGCTCAAACATCCCAAGAGCTAGTCCCGTGCCCAACACCAGATGGACAGCCCATATGGGTACATCCCGATCTCCTGGAAGATGAAAACTGGGAGACCGTCAAAACAAAGCCAACCGCTCGACAGCGAAGGCAAGCCAGGAGACAACTCAGTAAGCTTAAACAGCAGGAGAAAGCTCAACCAAAACAAGAAGTTCCTGAAAAGACAGAAACTTCCCCTACCCCTTCACTGGGGGCAGCAGAAAAGTCTCCTTCCGAGACTTCGAGGCCGGCAAGGAAATTCACCCTTGGTGATTTCATGCCATTACTACTCAAAACTGAAGACATGCAGGGGGCATCATACTCTTGCAATTCAGTAGTTGGATTCCCCATGGATGGGTACGAGTCCAGTGACACCGCCAGTGACACCGCTCGAAATCCAATCGGCTTGGGAGGTGGCCATGGTATTCTCGTACCATTGAAGCCCACCCTGACAAAAGGCCAGCAGGAGGATTGGAAACTCTATCGTCATATAGAAAAGTCTTCATACGGACTGGGCTACGACCCTGATGCTCCCATGAGACAGTTGACCCAAAGGCTACAAAGTCGTCTGACCGACGAAGCCTCAACATCTCGTGTCCGTGAAGATATTGATCTCCCTGGATATCTCTTTGAAGAGTTACCCGTCAAGGATCCAGGAAGCCCCTCCAATTGGTACGATTTCTCTGATGATAAAGAGGAATTGTCCGATGATACAGATGCACAGTCTTCTGGTCCAGAAGAACCATCATCTCCAAAAGAAGTGCCATACTTCGATCCAGTTTCAGCAGGTGATTGGGACCATCTCATAGCAAGTCTTGAGAAGAGTGCCGATCAAGAAGACCCATGGTCAGAAGCACAGCCTTGGTCTGAGAATACCTTTGAAACTCCGGAAGGTCTTGTTGAGTTGGAAGCCTCCGAAAATATTATGGAGGAACCACCTTCAAGTCTTCCAACAGAAGATTCTGTTCAAAAGATAGACTTGGGAACGTCAGATAGCCCACGTCCTGTATTCATAAGCAAGAATATGAAGGATGATGAGTTACCCGAGTATATCGCTTTCCTTCGTGAGTTTGTTGATTGTTTTGCATGGTCTTACGCTGAAATGCCTGGTTTAGACCCCAAAATAGCAGTTCACAAACTCAATCTACAAAAGATATCAAGCCTGTCAAACAAGGCCAAAGAAGATTTCGTCCTGACATAATGGACAAAATTGAACAAGAAGTTCAGAAACTCAAAAACGTTGGCTTCATCCGCGAGGAACAGCATCCTGAATGGTTGGCCAACATCGTCCCAGTGACAAAGAAAAATGGGCAGATTAGGGTCTGTATTGATTATAGAGACCTGAACAATGCATGTCCTAAAGATGAATTTCCGCTCCCCATACCGGAGGTAATGATCGACAACACCTGTGGATTCGAGCGGATGACATTCATGGATGGTTTTCTCTGGGTACAATCAGATAAAAATGCATCCTGAAGATGAAAGACATACATCATTTCGGACCCCATTTGGCGTGTATTGTTACACTGTAATGCCATTTGGTCTGAAAAATGCTGGTGCGACATATCAAAGGGCTATGATGAAGATATTCCAAGATATGCAGCATAAGACAGTCGAATGCTACGTTGATGACCTCGCCATCAAAAGCAAAAAGAAAGAAGACCATCTCAAAGATCTTCGAGAAGTCTTCCTCCGACTACGCAGGCACAAACTGCGAATGAATCCCCTAAAATGCTTCTTCGGTGTATCATCGGGTAAGTTCCTCGGATTCGTAGTACGGAAAGCGGGAATAGAGCTTGACCCTATCAAAGTCAAGGCTATCCTAGAAATGCCATCCCCAAAAAACCCTGAGACAGTTAAAAGGGCTTCAAGGAAGATTGGCATACATTCGACGGTTCATCTCCAACCTGTCAGGGAAATGCCGTCCATTCTCCCGCCTAATGAAAAAGGGCGTGGACTTTGTCTGGGATGCTGAATGCGAAACTGCGTTCCAAGACATCAAGTCATACCTGACCAAACCTCCAGTACTGGCTGCCCCTAGAGCTGGAAAACCATTTATCTTGTACACAAGAGCCCTCAACCACTCTTTGGGAGCTCTACTCGCACAAGGAAATCACGAGGGAAAAGAAGCTGCTCTATACTATCTCAGCCGCATGCTGGTAGGTGCAGAGCATCGCTACTCTCCAGTCGAAAAAGAATGTCTTGCAGTGATGTTTGCTGTACAAAAGCTACGTCACTATCTGCTGTCCAACACAGTATACCTAATCTCGAGGATCAATCTCCTAAAGGTCCTTGTCACAAAAGCAGGTTCCCTCAATGCCCGACTGGCAAAATGGTCTATCCTCCTGTCACAATTTGATAGTAGGTATTGGTCGTGCTGTCGCCGGCACCCAAAAACTAATAAAACCTTTACTCTTAAAAATATATGTAGTAGCGCGAGTAAGAATCGTTCCCACGGAGAGTGTTTAGCCAAATTTTATGCTATGTGATCAAAGATGGGGGTTTTAATTATAATGAAAGTAAAAATAAATAAAAGCAAATAAAGAGCAATAAAATAATGAATTCAATCAAATAGGCAAGCATTGGCCAAAGTTAACATCCACCATCGAAAATTCATAACTAATCATTGATGCAAAAATAAATCAACTAACACTTTGAATATTCATCGTTGGAATTAAATTCCTACCTCCTTAATTAGTTAATCAGAAAACACGCGCTCTAATTAACCCTAATTACTAAACAACCTTAGACAAGCGCTATAGATTTAATTTAGTAAAAGCATTAAAATTAGAGAGATCGATGAACCTAAATAACACAAGCACACGCGGTTGCATTTAATTTAGCCAAGTGTTCTTCCTAATATCTAACAATTACTGATGCAGTAAATTATTAAATATCAGTTGCTTCGCAAATTAGAGGGATCAAACAATTACGGATTTGATTTCTAATTTAGCAGTAAATTGCAACAAATAATAAACTAGTAGGCCTCCTAGCAATTAAACGAGACAATCATGAAAATAAGAATAGAAGAACAACCCATACTCAAAGAATAAATTGAACAATAAAAATTAAATTAGATCTCACAGTTTATTGATTCCGAGGCTTCCGTCTCCTTCAACCAATTAAAGAAAATTAGCCACGCAGGGCCATGCTAACTTGCAAAATAAAATAAAATGGAAAAAGAGAGAGAAAGAAGAGAGAGAAGAGAGAGAACGTGTGATGGAGAGGGGTTGAGAGGGTATGTTTTTGTTGCATATGGGGTAGCTTATTTATAGAGTGGAGATGTAGAGTTGGAATAGGACATGATTGGATGGGAGAGTTTTAATGGGAAAGAAAGATGGTTGGTTTAGATGAGGAGAGATGGAAAGAAAGAATAAAGAATTAAGAGATAGGAATCGTTGGAGAGATATTAGGGAGAAAGTACAGTTGTGAGATGGGAGAGAGTTTGAAGTGGTGTGGGAATGGAAATGGAATAAAATAATCAATTAAATTCTAACTTAGTCAAAATCTTATTTTTGACCATATCTTCTCATTCGGGCTTCTGTTGGACTTGACCCAAGAATTAAAGTTGCATCATTTTTTGTTCTGCACAATATGAGCCCAATATTGGATATGTTTCGACGAACTCCAGATTTCTTCAAATTTACCATAATGCCCTTCTGCTTGATTTCTTCTAAACAAGACCCGGTTCCGAATCAGCTCCATTCATTCAGCATCGAATATGATCACCTTCTTTTGACGTTCCACAGTATCTTGAATCATAATAATTGGAGCTCGGATGAGAGAGTTATGCCCAGCTTGCGAAGTGATGCGAAAATTGTCTAAAATCGCCCAATTAGCTTCGTTTAGCAATTAACACCTCCATTTGCATCCTAAATCAAAATATAAGAATAATGAGTACATTTAGGCATCAAATAAGTATAAAAGACTAAACATTAACAGAGAAAAATATGACATTTTACATTCTCATCAGGTATGTACCACAAAAGGCAATCAAAGGTCAAGCTCTGGCAGATTTTCTTGCAGAGCATCCGTTGCCTGAAGAATCTCCACTCAGGGATGATCTCCCAGACGAGTCAGTCTACAACGTGGAGGCTTCCTTATCAAATGCTTCCTGGGATATGTACTTCGACGGTGCAACCAGGACAAGTGAAAAAGGAAATCAAATATCCGGGATTGGCATCCTCTTTGTTAGTCCCGACAAATACATGATTCCACACGCATTCTCGCTACTGGAACCATGTTCAAACAATGCAGTTGAGTACCAAGCCCTGATTGTAGGATTGGAACTTGCCCTCGAATCCGGCATCACAGTGCTAGAAACCTTCGGGGATTCTCAATTGATCGTCAACCAGATGAATCATAAATTTGAAATCAGGAAGCCTGATCTGTTGCCTTACTACAACAAGGCGCAATCACTTCAGCAAAAATTTGACATCTGTCATATCACCCACATTCGTAGAGGCGAAAACATCCGTGCAGATGCCCTGGCTGGACTCGCCGCCTCTATGGCGGTCTAAGAAGGAGAACACATGCAAGTTACAGTGTGTGAGAGAAGGATTCTCCCTCCCCTCAATACACACCAAGCAGTTGCTGAGTGCCACCAACTGGTTGGAAGTCGGATCTCCATCCTCAGACCTCCGATCGGCGACTGGAGGGATCCGTTCATTGATTATATTATGTTCGGAATCATGCCTGAAGATCCAAAAGAACGGGTAAGTGTTCAAAGACGAACCCCAAACTTTCATCTGGACATTCCTTCAAAGATGCTCTACAGAAAATCCTACAATGGAGTACTTCTACGCTGCTTATCACAACAAGAAGCTAAAGAAACTCTCAAAGAGGTGCATGCTGGTCTTTGTGGAGCTCATCAGGCTGGTCCAAAGCTCTACGATCAGATAAAAAGGTTAGGTTATTATTGGCCTACCATGGTAGCTGACGCAATGCAATTTGCTAAACGCTGCCGACAATGCCAAGTTCATGGAGACTATGTCCACATGCCTCTAGAATGGCTACATCCTATAGCAATTTCATGGCCTTTCGAAGCTTGGGGTATGGACATCGTAGGTCCTGTCTCCCCTCCGTCAAGCAAAGGTCATCGCTTCATCTTCGCCGCTACGGATTATTTCTCCAAGTGGTCAGAAGCTTTTGCGCTTAATGAAATGAAGACCTCATCAGTCCTTCAGTTCTTGCGCACCAACATCATTTGTCGCTTCAGCATACCTAAAAGATTCGTCCATGATAACGGACCACAATTCCGTGATCATAGATTCTACAGGTTCTGCGACAAATACAAAATCCAAAGTTGTCCTTCAACTCCGTACAATCCGGCGGTGAATGGACTGGCAGAGGCCTTCAACAAGACACTCTGCAAAATTCTCAAGAAAATGGTCTCTAGCCATAAAAGGGACTGGGGCGACAAACTATCCGAAGCTTTGTGGGCCTACTGAACCACCGTTCGAGGACCGACCCATAGCACGCCATTCTCCTTGGTCTATGGATGCGAAGTTGTTGTCCCTTTAGAGGTACAAATTCCTTCCTTAAGGGTATCTCTACAAAATGACATGACGCAAGAAAGCAATGTCAAATTAAGACTCCAAGAGCTGGACAATCTCGATGAGAGACGGCTCGAGGCACTCCAAAGCATTGAGCTCTACCAAGCACGCATGGCTGGATCTTTCGACAAAAAGGTTAGGCAACGCGCCCACAAAAAGGGTAACTTGGTTCTTGCGGTGAAAAGGCCGATGGTTTTCGCTCACAAATCCAAAGGCAAATTTGAACCAAAATGGGAAGGACCCTTCGTCATCGACCAAGTCTTCTCCAATGGCGCATACGCACTTCTAAACATGGAAGGTGATAGATGTATGCTGCCCATCAACGACAAGTTCTTGAAGCGGTACTACCCTTGAAGACTTCCTCCACTGGGTCAGAGCGACACCTGCAAGGCCAAAGCCTATTTCCAGGTACTTGCTCGTCAAACCCACTCCTTTTGGAATTTTCACCTTTATGTTGAACTTCCAAAACAATGCTTACTTTCATCGTTTCATTGTTCAAAAGAAAATCAAAATCCAAAAATCTAAGTTTAGGAGCCTCTTCCCAAACTTAACCAAAATTTTCGATCCTTGAAACCCAAAATTCTTGGTTTGAAACAAAAATCAGGACTTAGGAATTTCCACCCTAGTCCACCTTACCTTTTACCACCAAAAATGGTTTTAGGTCAAAATTTACGACCCTCGTGTCTGAAAACAAAAATCGGGAAAGCGGTGTCAAGTCGATACTCGCAAGAACCCATTGGAAGGATGCGAACCCCATTCGATACTTCCAAAACCTCAAAACCGCAAGGAAGCAACACCTCGTTGATACTTGCAAAATTTCAAAAATCGTGGAGACGCAACATTCCAGTTGATATCCACAACCCAAATTTCAAAAGAAAAACAAAGGTTCGAAAAAACCTCAAATTTCAAAAATCGTGGGGAGGCGACATTCCATCGATACCCGCAAAATGAATTTTTGAAGAAAAAGCAGGGAAGCGATGCTTAGTCGATACTTGCACCCAACTTCGCGAGGAAGCGACATTCCATCGATACTCGCAACCGAATGAGCAAGGAGGCGACATTCCATCGATACTTGCAATACCATTCAGCAGGGAGGCGACTCTTAGTCGATACTTGCATTTTTGAAAACCAAAAACCTGGCTTTTACGCCAAAAACCTGGCTTTCACGCCAAAAAACAAAAAATCGGCTCTCATGCCAAAAATCGGCTTCCATGCCACATCGGCTTTCATGCCACCAAAATTTGGCTTTCACGCCACCAAAATCGGCTTCCACGCCAAAAATCGGCTTTCACGCCAAAAATCAAAACAAAATCTGGCTCTCGTGCCAACAAAACAAAACTTGGTTTTCAAAAAATCCGGCTTTTACGCCAAAAACAAAAAATCGGCTCTCATGCCAAAATCCGGCTTTTACGCCAAAAACAAAAAATCGGCTCTCATGCCAAAAATTGGCTTCCATGCCACATCGGCTTTCACGCCACCAAAATTTGGCTTTCACGCCACCAAAATCGGCTTTCATGCCACTTCAAAATTTTCGGCTTTCAAGCCATCAAAAACCAGGCCTTGTGCCACAAAATCTGGCTTTCATGCCTGTCGCGACCCCGGACCGAGCGCCGCGACAGCGTATTTTATGAAAGATGATTAAATATAAGATAGATGATTAAACCTCCCACAGGTTCCCGCGGTGAGGGTTCCAAACAAACACACATGGAACAACCAACTCACATGATCAAGTATGCGGAAGCGCGTGGAAAATCACATCTTACTAGATCATGTCATAATATGAACATAATGACATCGAGACATAAATATCAAAATGAAGACGTAACAAGGCATTCCCATAATAATTCAAGTTGTAAAGTTAACAAAGTATATTAAGTTATTACACTACCCAAAATAAGAGGCCAACAAAGGCCAATACAATTTCCAAAAGTGTATAGAAACCCAAAGAGATGATCCATCGAAACTCATGACCCGCCCTAACGTCTAAATGACGTCGTCGGGTTGCCACTCACGGGCTAAGGTAGGCCCAACGGCCTCCTCCTCGCACTCCTCCTCAAAGGGAGGGGCTCCTGCACCTGGTCACCAAAATACAAGCATCAAACACGACGGTTTGGCAGGAAATCATTTTAAGTGAAAGCATGTAAAACATTGTTTAATCGAGCATAAGGAAATACTTTACTGAACGTAAAACAATACTTACGAAACACTTTTCTAAATCAAAGACAAACTAACATGAATGCATAACATATATATCATGAATCGTAAATCCACAAAGAGCCCATCCTTTCTCTACCATTTATAATGGAAAGAGTAAGCACGCACGACAAGCACGAATATACATAATATAGCACGACACGATTCCCACAAATACGGGATTTCCGGCCGCGGAACCGGACACGCACGATGTGTAATAAATACACTACTAATCTGCAGTTAGTTCACATGTTTAAGGACCCCCAGACAGTGGATCAGACTGAAAAGGCAGTCCAAGCTCTGTGGTGTTCACTTGAGTTCATGAATGCACAAAACACGCTAAACACGATTCAAACATATCGAAAATAAAGGGGGAAATCACTCATCACGACAAGACGAGGCACGACTAGCAAAATGCATAATATATATGCTCACAACCTTTAGAAGTGATCCCCATTTAATACTTGAAACACATCTTGAAAATACATCTCGGAACGAGCTTAAATACTTGACTTCAAAACGAGTACACGACATAACTTGCGGTCTTAAATCCACGCTCAAAAGACGATAATTTTATTAAGTATGTACTTAGGCTGTTCAATGACTCTTGGGTGATTGGAACTCTGTTGTTAAAATATAATAATTGGTGTCCCCGAAGTTGCTTCATATCTTGGAGTTCCAATCACGCAACGTCAGGTTAAAGTCCATAGCATAGCCTAGTTTTTCTTTTCCAATCCTTAAAAGTGCATAAATGGGTCAAAAATTTCTAAATAGGTTCTGTCTCAAAAATTCAGGCAGCAGGCAGTTCGCTCGAGCGAACCAGGGGTCGCTCGAGCGGACAGCTTGCTGTCTGCGCCCTGACCAGGCAGTGGCCTGGTCGCTCGAGCGGACCCATGGGTCGCTCGAGCGAACAGGCTTCTGCCTGTGCTCGCTGAGTGCAGCAACTGCACTCCTCCTGCATGTTCACAAGCCCCTTCTTTCCTTCCTTTCTTTTCTACAATCTTTCCAACCTAATTAGCAAATTAAATACATGAATGTGACATGCTATCAAGGCTCACATTGGGCATTCATTTCAACTTAATCAAGGCATTAACAAAGAACCCATTTCACAATACTTGAAACCCATTCTTATCAAAACAAATCCAAACTTCAACAAAACAAGACTTGATTGAAAGATAGGAAATCTGAAAGTTTGGAAAGCTATTAAGCATGCTTGCATTCTCTAAAATAAGATCATAACTTGAAAACCTAGTAAAGCAAAGCACTAATATCACATAACAAATCCATGAACACAAAATCACAACAACTTAAATAGATCACTTGCCTTAGCCAAATGAAACAAGATTCTTCTCCAAGCACTCCTAACAAAAAGCCAATCCAAGAACTACAAAAGACCCAAGAAACCCATTCAAAAACTCACCCAAAAACATAACCAAGCAACCCATTTGGAAATGGTTGTTACAAGTTAGAAAAACAAGATCTTTAGAAGTAGAAGAAACTCCATTAAAGAAATGGGTTGAAGCTCTTACCTAGAGGTGCCCAAACAAGAAATGAGGAAGAAAATGGAGACCTTTCCCACCAAGAAACTTCAAGGAAATGGTATCAATGGAAAGCTTGGCTTGAGAGGAAGAAGATGGTGGTTTTAGAATTTCATTTGGAGGTTCCTAGCTCAAGCATTCAAGAGAAGAAAATGGGGAGAAAAAGAGGGTTTCCTCAGCCCTAGTCAAGGAATTGCAGAGATTTTTGTGGGAAATGAAGAGAAAGAGAGAAGAAGGGACTTAAGTGCTAGACAAGTGGGCCCCTTTTAGTGCCCATCTTGCATGAGTCAAAACATGGTCTTGTGGGCCTCAAATGAAGTCGACGAAGAAGGATAAAACGATCCTTGAAATATCTAGTTTCCAAAAAGTATATTTTTGACATAGTTTTGGGATCTCGAAAATCGTGTCCAGATTTGAGTGTGAAAAGGCTATTTTACCCTTTTTGGCCAAAACTTGAGTTTCTGGGCTTCAAACACAAATGAGTTAAACACGAAAGTTGCACATAATCATAAAACCAATCAAATGAGATGAAAATCACGATTAACACACAACCAAACACAATCTTCCCACGCTTGCACGTACACCCAGGCCGTCCTGAGTGAGCCTAATAAACACTAAACGTTCTCGAACTCCCCAAAGCTATAATCATGACTAAAACTAATCACATTCTAACCCACGATAACTAAACCCAATCAAGACTAAGCACACACTAAGCAAACACTATTGGGTTAATCCTGGGTTGGGGTTTGACAATGCCAAAACAACACTTTTGACAAAAGATTTTCACAAAATGATAACCTTTTGATCAAGATTTTCAAACAAACATTCCCGTTCAACTTTTGCTTATTTTCAACAAAAAAGAATTTAAGTAGAACAAGGGGATACAAAAAATAGAGTGCCAAAATGTTTATACATGGAGGTACCAAAAAAAAAAATGAAAGAAGAAAGTTTGTCAAAAGCTCAGTCCATCATAGTCTTCAACCAAAGACTAAGGTCCTCGAGCAGACTCTTGGCCTCAGCCTCCAAAGCTTCCAGGCCACGCTTCTTCAAGATGCCGCCATAAAATGCGGCAGAAAACCGCGATCCATCTTCAGTGCGAGGAAATTCCTCCCAAAGAAGTTGCCATCGCTCATGCTCCTGAGTCTTTCTTCGGAGATTCCCGTCAACCTCTTCCCACGCCTGTTGAACGGCTGCATTGGAAGATCTGGCAGATCGACGAGGTGCATCAGTAACAAGGCCCTTACCCTTGTTCGTTCTGGAGGAACCACCTGCAAAAGTCAGAAAGGAAGAAATCAAACACCAAATGACAGAATTTTGCTATAAAAAAAAATCCTAGCAAAATTTTGGCATGGTTCTGGGGCAATTTCAAAGAAAAGGGAGGCACCCCGAAAAAGAAAGGAAGCTTGAAGATGAGCTCAACATTGCTGCGAGCTCATGATCAATGAAGGATTCTCGAAGAAGACTCGAATTCAAACATTGCTGCGAGATCAAGCCTTCCTTCTCAAATCTTCGCAAGATCAAAAAAGAGCTCAACATTGCTGCGAGCTCAAAATTTCAAAACTTGCAAAGCTCCTCGAAATTCTGCGAGACTGAAGAAGTGGGCTCAACATTGCTGCAAGCTCCAAAAATCCCAAGACTTGCAAGAAAATTCGAGGTATGCATCATCATGCTCCCAATTCCATTTACCAAAAATCATGCATAAAATCATCATGCATTAGATGCTAGGAAAACTTTGACGAAAGTTTGACCAATTCCAACCCAACTTGGTCAAAACCAATCGAACTTTGTCTAAGTCAAAATCCATGTTGACTTGACCTAGAAATTCTAGCCTTTTATCTTGATGCATTTAAAAAAAAAAGAGAAGAAAAAATGCATGATCATCTTGAATTGCATAAACCTCATATCATGGTGAGCCAAAAAAAAAAAAAAGAACAAAAAAAAACCTCTTCAAAAAAAAAAAGAGAGAGAGAAAAAGGGGCTGGCCCATGGGACGTGGCCCACAGGCCACGTGGCTGTACGGCCAGGTCCGTACGGACCTGTCCGTACAACACACACAAAAAAAAAGAGAGAAAAAAAAGGGGAAGAAATAAAAAAAAAAAGAAAAAAAGGCAGAACGTGCACAAAAAAAAGAGAAAGAAAGCACGTGGAAAAAAAACACAAAAAAAAAGAGGAAAAAAAAAGAAAAGAAAAGAAAAGATGAAGAAAAAAAAAGAAAAGGAAACTATCCTACATCTACATGGGGTTTTTCTTGGAAAAAAGAAGACCTACTTGAAGCCATGGAGAAGAAGAAGAAGAAACTTGAAGATCCTTGAGAAATTCTTTATCTTGGAGCACTCTTGAAGGTTTTTTGCAAAAAAAAAAAGCAACAAGAGAAAGAAAACCCATCTCCATTGCTTTTATAGAAAAGGCAAACCAAAAGAGGAAAGGAGGAGAAAAGCAAGGAGGTAAGTGCTAAAAATTAGCAAACTTCCTAAAAGAAAGGGAGATTTGAGATATTCTCTCCTAAAGAGGAGATTCTTGAGAAACTCTCTCCAAAAAGAAAGGGGATTTGAGAAACTTTGAGAAAATCTCTCCCAAAATCAAAGAAACTTGAGAGATTCTCTCCAAGTAAGGATATTTTTAGATATTCTCTACACAAAAGGGATATTTTTAGATATTCTTTACAAAATGACACCACATGAGATCTAAGCCATTCTTAAAAGCTTAAGGTCCCATGGGTTAGCCCATATGAGCCAGGTTTGACCACCTAGGCACTAAAAGTGGCTTTTAGTCAAAATTTCTCTTACCAAGAGCATACAAAAATGGTTCCATGCCTCTCTTGAGTTGATTGGACCATATAAAAAATTCCGAGCTTCATAAGCTTCCAAAAAAAACCCAAAACCAAACACCCATATCCAAATGTCATTTCAAAACCCTTGCCTTGAGACGGTACATGACCCCTCTCATTACCGCGAAATCCATTGGAAGCTCAAAAAGCAACTCCATCAAAAGAAAAACGCTCAAGACTCTTGGTCAAGCAAGAAGATCTCCTTCAAATTCTCTTCGAGGCACACCGACTGCCAGAGCTGCCCACATCGTCGCTGTACCTCGAGGGGGCATTTGTTGACACCAAAAAATGTCACTATGTCCCTTCAACACCAAAAGCTACATGGAGCCACATCCTGCCATAAATAGGAAGGCGCCACTTCAAGCACCAGATCTTGTCAGAATCAAACAAAAACTGCAAGATCCTTCAAAGCAACCAAAAGAGGGGTACACATGAAGTTTCGGGCCATTTCAACATCATTTGGCTTAACTTCACTCCTCCGACAGCCAGACAGGGGCTCCCGGCAGCGACAGTGTCGAAGACTTCAAAACTTTGATTAGAGCCTACGGATGGTCTCAGAATACCTCCGAAAGGCCCCATGCCAAATTTCAAGTCAAACGGACGACGTTTGACCCTTCATCAACTCTTGGGAAGCAAAAACAGGCCTACCGGCAGCGGAGCACCCCGGAATCATGGCATCCAAATTGGAGCTAATGGATCATCTCAAAATGACTCCAATAGGTCCCCTGTCAAGTTTTAGGTCAAACGGACATCGTTTGGCCTAGTTTCAAAGCTCGACATTTTCCTCGAGGTGAAATCAAGGCGAGCATTTGCGGGACCCCAAAAGGCTTCAAAACTCAAACCAAAGCCCATGGTTGGTTTTACTTACCACTCAGGAGGCTCCCTGTCAAATTTCAGGTCAATCGGACATCGGTTGACCACAAGTCAAAGCTCGGCATTTCTCTCATGGCGAAATTAAGGCAAGCATTTGCGGGACCCCGAACGGCTTCAAAACTCAAACCAAAGCCTATGGTTGGTCCTATCTACTGCTCAAGAAGCTCCACGTCGAATTTCAGGTCATTCCGACATCGTTTGGCCTAGTTTCAATGCTTGACAAAAAATCGGCAAAACCGCACAACAAAGTCTTCGGCTTTCCAAAAAAATAGGAAACTTTGTGCTCTGATTTGCGTGGCTTCTCGTCGGGTTTTCTTCAAGAGAATCAGGCCAATAAATGAGGGGAAATGTCAGGAAAAAATCAGAAGAAAAAAGAATGAAAAAAGATCGAAAAACGGCGAAGAAAAGGCGACCGAACGGCGACCATGGAATTTCCGGCGACCCAAAAGTCGCCGGAAACCCCTTTTTTCGGGTACTTTTCGCGTTTCGAGTTGATTGGCCCCTGTGATTTTTCCAAAATCTGATTTTTCGTGCATGAAATCCGTCGATCTTCGTCAACATCACGGATTCGCCGCCGAAATCATTGGATGATCATTAGATGCCTCGAAATCGCCAACCGGCCGACAAAGAAAGCACACTTTCTGCCCGCCCGATCGTGAAATCGACAGGACAGATGTTGCCGGCACGTTGACATTAATCAATGTCTGAAATTGCATCGCCATCCGAGATCAAACAACATGTGGATCCACCGGCGATCATCGCAAGAAGAATTCCAAAAGACACGGCGCGGCCCGCGACTCTTCAAACGACTTGGCGACCAATTAATGAGGTTAAATGACCCGTTTTATGACAAGTTAATGCGGTCATTAACTCATTATTTTGGACGGCCCAATCAAAAGCAAGCAAATGGGAGTTACAAGTCAGAGGATTTATGGCATTAAAGCCATGAAACTCCTCCCATGATGGGGATTGAAGGCAATTAAAGGCTCATTATTCTCCATCGGCCAATCAAATTGAAGGAAAAAGGAGTTACAAAACAAGTAATTTAAAAACTTATAACTCCTTCCATTATGAGCATTAATGCATTCAATGCTCATAAACCCTCCTAAATGGCTACCAAAGGCCTATAAATAGGAGGGCATTCCAAAGGGAAAGGATCCGGATCTAGCTCTCGCTCTCCCCCCGACGAAGACAAAAAAAATCCAGAGGCCTTGCAACTCTGCTGCAAAGACCACCAAAAGGTGATTGAAGCACCCTTGGGGGGCCCATCCCCCCAAGGACCTCCCTTCTTCTACCAACATGGCTAAAACGTGGCTTTTCAGCCCGTTTACTTAGCTTTTTATCGGATATAAGACCTTCTCTTGGTCTTTGTCCTTTAAAAATCTGAGGTTAGAAAGCCAAGCCAAGAATCCAAGCATCGTGTTCTCATCTGCATGGACGATGGAGGAGCCCATACATGACTCGCGACCGTCGATCTGAACGTGTCCCCACAATCGAATGAGAAGTCAAATTCCTTTTCTTGATTTCTATTGTACTTTATTTTTTCTTTTAGAGACAAAAATCACAATTCTTGTCTTTCATAACGGATAAGACTTGTAAATCGCCTTTTACGGCAAAATCGCCTTTCACGGCAACAAATGAAATCGCCTTTCACGGCATTCAAAAAAAAACCTGTCTCTTTTCTTAAAATATGTGTGCAATAGAAACTAGAAAAAGTTTCATTTCCCCTTTCTACTTGTGAAGGTGGATCTTCGGATCACCGTTTCTAAATTCCAAGTAGAAAAGTGAAATTGGCATACCCGTACAAAAAAAAAAAAAGATGTTGATACCCTTTATCTTTTCTTCTCCTCCCCTCCGCCGTACCCCGAAAGACCCGGGGCGGAGGCAGTGGGAGAGAGGGAAGAGTCGGGTCCATCATCTATCACCAAAGTGACATGAGCATATTGGGATGTTGATCTCAGTCACCGAAGTGAGGAGATGCAACATAAGTAACATATACATATATATAATAAATACGGGACATGACCACTGTAGCGAACCGGGCATCGGGAACCACAGTAGCAATCTGCGGCATCGGGACAATACCACGGTAATAACCGGGTAGCGGGATCCAAACTGCAGCTGGCGGGACGGGAGGGGGATTTCCAAGTCGGTGGATCAGACCGGCCAGGTTATCCAAGCTTAGCGGTGTCGACTCATAGGTCAAATATCATAGATCAAAACATGTACAATTCATATGATGCACTTATATAAACGGGCGGGAAGGGATGCTCAAAGGCATAATTATCATTCAAAATGGGAAGTGCATATCGGGATTAGCAAAATGCTATAATTGAAAATTTAGTATTTTCGGGAATAGTAAATCATAAGTCAAGAGGTTAGGGACAAATATCGGGATTAGAAATTCAATCAAAGTGAATAAAGGTCCCGTATGTCATATACAATAAAGATTGGTACTCCTTGAGTTTGGGGACATCTTGGGCTCTTTATACACCTTAGGATTTTCAAAACTTAAATGAAAACTTGTGATTTGATTTCTCTTTTCAAATGAGTGTTATAAATGGTTACTAGATTTCCCATCACAAATGGGGTTCCCAACAAACGCCTTTCAATGATTTTCCATCTAGGCACCAAAGCCTATTTCCCTTCACCCCATGTGCATACCCTAGAAATATGCACTTTCTTGCCCTTGGTTCAAGCTTACCATCATTCACATGAGCATAAGCAGGACAACCAAATATTCGCAAATTGGTTTAATCAGTAGGAGATCCAGACCATACCTCTTCAGGAGTTTTACACTCGATAGCTGTTGATGGAGCCCGGTTGATCAGATAACAGGCTGTGTTAACAGCTTCTTTCCAGAACTTTCTAGGTAACCCTGCATTAGAGAGCATGCAACGGGTCCTTTCTAGAATAGTTCTGTTCATCCGTTCTGCAACTCCATTCTACTGTGGTGTATTTCTGACTGTGCGATGTCTCACAATACCTTCATTCTTGCAGAACTCATTAAAAGCACCTCCGCAGAATTCCAAGCCATTGTCAGTCCTCAAGCGCTTGATTTGTTTACATGTCTACTTCTCGATCATAGCCTTCCATTGCTTGAACTGCGCAAAGACTTCATTCTTGTGCTTTAAGATATATACCCAAACCTTCCGAGAATAATCATCAATGAAGGTCAACATATATCTTTCACCTCCCAGAGATGGAACACGAGAGGGACCCCAAAGGTCAGAATGGATATAATCCAAAGTGCCCTTGGTCCGATGAACTGTTGTGCTGAACTTGACTCTGCATTGCTTTCCGAAGACACAATGCTTACAAAAGTCCAGCTTTCCTGTTTTCTGGCCACAGAGTAAACCTTGTTTACACAGCTCATCCATACCTCTCTCACTCATATGCCTAAGTCGCATATGCCATAACTTGGTAGTTTCCAAGTCTGAATATGAGGACAACACAACAGCAACACCTATAACTGTGGTACCTTGAAGAAAATAGAGGTTATTCTGCTTCTGTCCCTTCATCACTACAAGAACACCCTTTAAGATTCTCATAACTCCTCCTCCAGCTTTATAGGTACAGCCGTTGGAGTCAAGCATACCCAAGGAAACCAGATTTTTCTCAACTCTGGAATGTGCCTGACATCAGACAAAGTTCTTACAATACCGTCATACATCTTAATTCGGATTGATCCTATCCCAACAACCTTACAGGCTGCATTGTTTCCCATTAGAACTTTACCACCATCTATAGAATGATAAGTGGCAAACCAATCCCTATTAGCACACATATAGTAGGAACAACCCGAATCAAGGATCCACTCATCACCTGAGCTACCAACAGTAACAGTGAGAACATTTGCACCATCAGAACTGTCTTCTGCAACACTGGCTACATTTCCAGAATCACGTGCTTTCTCCTTTCCTTTACGCTTTGGACAATCTTTTTAAAGTGCCCTTCCTTATGACATTGGAAGCACTTTAATTTTCTAGTTTTTGATTTTGACCTAGAGCGGCCTCTTCTGTTTTGCCATTTCTTTTCTGTTCTGCCACGCACTACCAAACCCTCACCAGAATTGTCATTGTTTTCTATAGGAACCTTTTTCTTTAACTCTTTGGAGTTCAAGGCTGACTCAACATCCTCCTTGGATAGAGTTTCTCTACCATACATCATGGTATCAACAAAGCTCTCATATGAGGGTGGTAAAGAGCATAGTAGCATGATGGCTTGATCCTCATCATCAATTTTAACATCTATGTTTTCAAGATCCATACCAGCTTTCGTAAAATAATCAAGGTGGGTTGAAACAGACGTACCTTCCTGCATTTGTAAGGTCAACAATCGCTTCTTCAGATACAAGCGATTCGTGAGAGACTTCATGATGTACAAGTTCTCTAATTTCTGCCATATGCCGGCAGCAGTTTTCTCCTGAGTAACCTTTCGCAGTACACCATCGCTAAAAAATAGCAGAATCTGACCGTACGCCTTTTCCAGCAACTCATCCTTCTCATCATCTGACAGTTTGTCAGACAAAGCATTCTTTCCCTTCAAAGCTTTATGCAAACCATTTTGAACTAGCAAAGCGTGCATCTTCAAACGCCATAAACTAAAGTCATTGTTTCCATTGAATTTTCAATTTCAAATTTTGTAGCCATTTCGCGAATCTTTTACCGCACCTGCGTAGATCTGGTTACCACGAGCACGCTGGAAGAAACGGATCTGAAATCCGGCTCTGGATGGCTAAGATATTGAAAAAGTAAATTTCCATGCTCTGATCAGTCAACTTTTTTCATTGACCATTTGACACCCAATCTTCTTTCACAACTGTGTAGATCTGCTCATAACGAGTCCGTAGGTTCAAATGGATCTCCGATCAGACTCCGGATCGTCAAGATATCGCAAAAATAATTTTCAGCCTTTGATTCGTTCAAATCAAGCTTTGACCGTACAGATCTGCTGAAATCAGCAATGACATCAGTGCCTTTATGCGGGCTTCCTGCGTGGACCAGGTCAACCTGACCCGCAACTGGCCTGGCTTACAACCAGGACTGAGGGATCACCAGTTTGTGTGGTGCCTCAGGGACCACTAATTCCCTTGGTACCTTGGACTACCAAGTCAAAGCCTTCTTTAATGGGTTTGAAATCTGAAATAAAACCCAAACAAGGTCTTCCTCCTCACCCTCGTTCTAGAACCAGAGAGCAGCACTGCTGCTTCTCCTTTGGCCACGGCACAGCGCGGCGACAACGATGGGTGCTCCGGCGACGGCAGGGCTATGGCTGCGGCAGCGGATGTCCCTTCTCTGGTTTTTCCTATTCTTCTTGTGGTTCTCCCTGTTTCTCAATAGGGACAGTCCTTGCCCCTTTTTCCGGTCTTCTTCTTCTTCCACGGCAACAGCGTGGCGGAGACGGGCCCCCGATCTCGGTGAGGCAGCGGCGGCGATTCCGGAGAACCTGGGTGCTGCGATCAAGCAGGCAGGTCCGTGGCCCACTTCGAGATCGTCTGATCTTCTGTAATCAATCTGCAAGATTCGTGGCCCTCTTGAAAACCGATTCAATGATCTCCTCCGATCACTCAAAGCTTTGATACCAGTTTGTTTTGCATAGAGCACCAATCAAGCCACACAAGCCAGAGGAAAGATCACACACACTTAGAAACACAAGGTTTTACGTGGTTCGGCTTAAGCCTATATCCACGGGAGAAGAAGGCAAGAGTATCACTATGAGAAAAGATTACAATGGAGTTTTTCACTCTCTACCCCAAACCCAGGTACACCCACAGACACTCTCCCTATCAAGCTAGCAGCTTGTTGTGTTCTTCTATTTATAGACTCAAGAGTAAAGGAAGCCTTACCTTTGCCCATGCTTTGCACCATGCTAATGTCAGCTTGTCAGCTAGCCCATGCTGCTGGTCCATGGTAAGATCAAATCAACAATGATAGCTCCTGGTCCATGGTATGGTCAAGTCAACAATGATAGCTCCTATTGAGCCATCATGCTAACAAAAACACATACCTGGCCCTCCCTCTCCTCCCTCTTCTCCTCAGCCCACTCGTTCTTCACTTGCAAGCAGCAGCAGTTGTAAAAGATAAATGAATAAATAAAAAGATAAGAAAAATGGAAGAAGAGAAGGGAAACAGAACCTACATATCTGAATGTCGAAAGGGACCTCGCACTGCTCTTTTCTCCCCCTTTCTCTCCTCCTTGCTCCTCCCTGCTCCTCCTCTGATTGCCTACTCGGTCTTCACCTGCAATAGCAGCAGCAATGTTTAAAAAAAAGAAAAAGAAAGAAAGGGGAAGAGAAAATAGAAGAAGGGAAAAGAACAAATCTACATACCTGAGCTCCCTCTACACCTCCATTCACTCTCCTTGCTGCATCCACAATTCCCACCTGAAACTATGGCAGAAAGTACAAAAAAAAGGAGAAAGAGAACAGAAAATAGAAATGGTAAGGGAGTAAAACCACATACCTGGATGACGGCAGACCCACGTGCTGCTCCTCCTTTCCTCTCCTTTATCCACTCAACCCTGCTCTTCACTCTCCCCTAGTCCCCTGGTTTCATGTCACAACCCGGGCCCGAGATCCGGTAACCCCGAGCCGTGATCAACATACTTACTCCCGTAAACCCCGAATTAACCGAAGCTAAAATGGAATCCACCAGAGATATCATTCTCAATATACCTGTTAAATACGAATCTTGCGGAAACATTCATATTTGACAATATCAACTTACAATTTACATGTATATAAAATAAAGTTCTTATACATGTATCATTTCCAATATACATTGATCAACACTGTATATTCAAAACATTATGCAGATGACAAATTAATTACATTCCAAAATGAATTTATAAACAGTTCCTCAAAACACTTCCCAAAACATTTCAATTTCCCAAAACGTTTCAATTTTCATTTTGCACTCGGATACCCATTTCAAATGGTATCTTGTCTGTTCCACTCAATCAGTCCTCCTGGAGGAGCCGGAGTGGTATCCTCCACTGCCGCCGGGGGCGTTGCTGGACCAGCAAGGGCAATTGGGTCTGTAATGCCATCAATAACACTAATGATCACGACGGTTCAACAATGTATAAACAATTCTCGTAATAACATGTTAACACGCTCACATTAGTTCATACAATCAATTTAATAACAATTCCAATTCTAGAGAAGTCTAGACAATTTCTACAATGACAATAGGAGACACAATGTCAATTAATAAACATGTATGACATGGCAACTACCATAGCATTCATTGCATTGTATTTCATTTCATTACCATCTTCCCTCAAAAGAAGGATTCATTTTTATTTACCATCTCCCCTCAAAGGGGGGATTTATCTTCCAATGGAAGGCATCAATCAATATCCGAAGATACGATCAGAATTTGGTGGGACTTACTAGTGTCCGGGCCAGGGACAACTAGCATCACCACGGAGCTCCGGAACACCCCAATATCCATCTGCTGCAGCATGATTAGTTTTCATTAATTCGTTGAACTCATTTAGAACTCTAATACAATAGGTAGGTAGTGCCAGACTCAAGGGTCAATAACTTTAAGTAAGAAATCATTTTTATCGATTCAATTCAATATAATAATTCCTTTCATAATAAAGGAAGGGGATAATAATAATATAATGAGAGCATTATGAATCACCTATGGTTTTACTCGATTTTATCTCAATCCTAAACAACCATTCGGGTGTAACCATTGGTTTCCAAATGCACATGTTATTCACGATGGACATCACATTTATACATTTAATATGTGCATTACTAGTCCCCGTAATTATCACCTATGGAGCTTAGGCAATTATCGATTAATATGGTTCATTCAAGGAACCCTTTTCAAAACACCATTAATTCTCCATAATTCAGTTTAACCCATGATTAGTCTTCAAACTAATTGGGGAAGGCATTTACACTCACGAGACGTACTCTAAATTCTAGTAAAAATCCAAAATCCAAAATTCACTAGACTCAAACTGACTGTTATCGTTGGGCCAGTAACAGGTTTGCTTGAGTGAATTACTGTTCGCTCGAGCGGACCAAGACAGAACATTGTTCGCTCGAACGGAACCACTGTTCGCTCAAGCAGACCAATACAGAACTATGTTCGCTCGAGTGCACTTAACGTTCGCTCGAGCGAACTCTTCAAAGCTTCTATCAGTCCAAACAGAACCTCGTTCGGTCGAGCGAACATACTGTTCACTTGAGCGAATCCTTCAGAGTTCCACCCGAAATTCTGATACTTTCTCTCCCTTCTTCTATTCTCTTTCTCCATTACACCTGCAAGGAAAATGGGAACCTCCTGTTCCCCCTCATATAACATCCATTCACATTCATTCTCAATAGCACTTCTAATCACTCCTTAATCCTTTCATTAAGCATCCATAATGAATCCAAAACCCAATGTAAAATGCATAAAATCCATGGAAATACTATGAACAACCACAATGATTAACATTAATCACAAGAGATGTTTATATTTGCCTCTCTTGAAGCTATTTGACAAAAGCCCTCTTTGCCTTAGCTTAGTTTAACACTAATGTCCCCTTTCAAACCCTAATCAATAAAAACATCCAAAAACACAACCATAAGCTATCTATGTTAGAAACGATGCCTAATCACTCATTGTAACTTGGAAATTCACTATAAGTTCTATGTACTCACTTGTAGCTCAAAGGAAAGGGTTCTTGAAATTTCTCTCAAGCTCCACACTTTAACAATGGAGGAATGGCTTGAGGAAGATGATGATGATGAAGCCACTCTCTCCAAAGATCACTTCAATCACCCCTAATCTCACTCTTTATGGAAGAAATGGAAGAGAAAATGAGAAGTTGCCTAGGGTTTCTTGAGTTCTTGAGGTGGAAATGAAATAAGAGTTCATTTCATTCTAATATAAGAGGCCCTCACTCCAAAGCCCCCACTAGAAAAGAATTTGGTCCCCCAAATTCTCTAATAAGAACAAAAGGGGAAGAGACAAGGAGAGTCTCCCCCACTAGAAAGAAAACAAACCCAAATCTGACAGAATGACATCCAGTCAAAAATCCGAACCTCACTACACGTCTTAAGGTTCCTAGAGTGTTTTATTTCCTAGAAATCTGCCCGCTCTGATACCAGTCTGTCACGCCCCCAAACCCGAATCCTAGGAGAGGTCCGACCTCGGGGGCGGGAGATGGTTGGTGATTATTTTTCTCCCAAGATCCGCGTGTGTGAGGATCCAAAATCACAACACTGTCTGAATATTTCTGCGGAAGCTTTCGTGGTAATGCGACCCGAAGCCCGTGAACAACATCGGATTCCGCGTCGCATAGAACCCCTAGCATAAAGCCATCATTTTATGAACCATATCAGACTGGAATAAACCAACATAAATAAAGTACAGAGCTGACAGTAATAGGATATTACATTTCCATATATGTTCAAGTTACAAGTATCAATGTGAATTAATTACAATCCCAAGAAAGGCTAATAAAAGCCGTACAATAACAAACTAATATCTACTACCCATGTGACGAAACTCCGATGTCAAGCACAATGTCTACATGACATAGCCGACAAGACAACCTGTAACTCATGGCTCCACAGCCAACACTCTCAGCTCGGAGCGGGGAAACTGAACCTGAGTACCAAAATAGTGGGTCAAACACGACGGTTTGGCAAGCAGGTGAAAAGGCATAACAATAAGGAAAATGCCTTAGAAAACATTTAAACCTGTCAAAACAATAGTTTCATAAAACGAGATAATCATTTATTCAAATACGTATGCAATTTAAAACATGTAAGGTATCCAAGGGAATGGGAAACAAGCAAGATGGCAACCACACATAGCTAAGTCCTCTATCACCGAAGTGACATGAGCATATCGGGATGTTGTCTCAGTCACCGAAGTGAGGAGATGCAACATAAGTAACATATACATAATATAATACGGGACATGACCACGGTAGCGAACCGGGCATCGGGGACCACAGTAGCAATCTGCGGCATCGGGACAAGACCACGGTAATAACCGGGTAGCGGGATCCAAACTGCAGCTGGCGGGATGGGAAAGGGTCTCCAAGTCGGTGGATCAAACCGGCAAGGAAAGCCAAGCTTAGTGGTGCCGACTCATAGGTCAAATCATGTAAAACAAGACGTGTACAAATCATATGTAATGCACTTAAATAAACGGGCGGGATGGGGTGCTCAAAAGCACTAATTTCATTTCATTCGGGCATGTATAAACGGGCTAGCAAAATTGCTAAAATACACTTTCAATACTTTCGGGAATGCTAAATCATAATTCGAGAAATTCGGGCTATTATCGGGATTCAAGACAAATCATAATTTGAGAAATTCGGGCTATTATCGGGATTCAAGACGAATCAAGTGAATAAGGACCCCGTATGTCGATTGTAATGATCACTTGGTACTCCTTGAGTTTGGAGACATTCCGGGCTCTTTATGCACCTTAGGTATTCAAACCCTAATCAAATTTTAAATAAACAAAACCTAATAGAGAGGGGATCCTAAGCACAATGTTAATCTAGTGGCACCTTACAACCTACTCAGTCATCGAAAGGAAAACGGATTCGCGATACCCAAACAACCCAATTTCGCGTTTAGATAAAAGAAAGGATATCCCGTCGTTCCGTACCGTTCAAGATTTGAATTAGGTTAAAGTACCGATACGACCGGATTAACCATGAGGAAAATGTC
>QPKB01000035.1:89196-133686 GCA_003546025.1 Camphora micrantha | reverse complement strand
AGGATTTCGGTGGATTGACGTTGGCTGTTTTTTTGTGTTGACGATGGTGAGTTTTGTTTGTAGAATTAGACTGGGTTTTTTCTTTTAAAAGGTTTGTATCTAATCTCTTAACGTGTGTCTGCAGAAAGAAGTCCTGGGTGAGTGTTTAATAGGTTGGGTTTGTAATTTTTTCAGTCTGTTTCCAGGTTTTTCTTGATGGATTTTTGTTAGTTGAATGGAACTTAGATTTTTGGTGGACTTGCTGGGCATATTGTGTTTCTTGGTTTATGATGGTCATGGGTTTTTGCTGAAATTAGATTTGAGTTTCTTTTTTCTAGGGTTTGTTCTTAATCTCTTAATGTAGTATTAGGAAAATTTGTGTTAGATCTTTTCTTGGAAGTATTGTTAAGTCTGTGATCTTTGATTCCTGTTTTTTTATTTTTCTCTCCTGTTTTGTTGTTGGAGTGGAATATAGGGTTTTGGTGGATGTTGGTGGGCAGTAGTCCTTTCGTCTTTCTTAATTAATTGATGATGTTGAGATTGGGGATGTCTTAGGTTGTTTTTTTTTTTTTTTTTTAATGTGTATCATTTGCGTAGTTTGGTTTAGATATTATTGCGTCTTTTGGCATGCATCCTTGAAGAGCTATTATGCTGGGTTCTATTGGTAATTTTTTTTTAATAGTTAAATTCATTTAGGTGCAAAACAGCTACAATAGATTTGTATTGAGAAAAGAACAGTACAATGGACCCCCCTGAAAGCATGAAACAAAGGGGATAAACCTTACAAAAATGAATCCGGATTTTGTATTGAGAAAAGAACAGTACAATGGACCCCCCTGAAAGCATGAAACAAAGGGAATAAACCTTACAAAAATGAATCCGGATCCCCTGTTTGGTCCCCTTGTTTGGACCAATAAAAGGGTGACACATGGGAGGAGGTGCTTTTTTTTTTTCATTGTAGGAGATGAGTCGGCTGATTGACATCATCCTCCCCATGTGTCACCCCCTCATTGGTCCGAACAGGGCTTCCCTGTTTGGTCCAAACAGGGGATCTGGACTCTACAAAAACAACCTAGAATGACCCCAATTATTAATATAGGACAGTCACAAACCCCAAAACATTACTACAGGACAGCCACCTTGCTCCGGTTGAACATGATTTGGTCTAAAGTATAGGCCTTGAAAATGGGGTTTATTGACACCCCTTGAGCCATGGAAAATTTAATCTTTCCACAAATCTAGTCTCCATTAGTGTCCGCTCCCTCAAAACATCTTGCGTTCCTTTCCTTCTATATTTGCCAAATTACTGCAAGAAAGTGAGCTTCCACATCTCCTTCCCCTTTTGTGACCCAATTGGAGATCTCTAGTCCATGTACAAGTCTTGAACATGCTTTGGGAAGACCCAACTGCAGCCAAACCAACTAATTAGAGTGTTCCAAATCTTCATAGCAATGTTACACTGCAGTAGTAGGGGGTCAATTGTTTCCTCATTCTCCAAACACATGGGGCATGCATTGACCACAATCTTCCCTCTTCGTTTAAGATTGTACAATGTGAGGATCCGTCCTCGGAGAATTAACCAGCCAAACACCACAATTCTTGGTGGGGCCATATGCTTCCAAATGTTCTTTATCTGGCATCTCCTCTCCGTCCTTTTGGAAATGGCCGAGTAGAATGATGATACAGAGAAAGAGCTGTCTTTTGATGCTATCTAGATCATGTTATCCTCCCCTTCTTCCGGGATAAGCATGTTTGAAAGAAGGTTTAGTAGGGGTACAAATTGCGTTTCCTCAATGTCCCTCAAATTTCTTCGGAATATGGGGCTCCATATGACCTCATTATTGTTGCCTTTACCAAAATAGCTTTTGACATTTGCTTCCATTGTCAAAATGCAATTAAACAGATTTGCGAATTGCTTGGCCAGCGGCATCTCCCCTATCCATGTGTCTTTCCAAAAGAGAATCTTTTCCCCCGAACAAACTTGATATTTTATGTTTTGTATAAACTTCTCCTTCACTGAAGTTATCCCTTTCCATATCGGTGAGAATCTATTCCTGCCGTCTTTTATCTCCCATCCATCCCTTTGATTGCCGTATTTGGCCAACAAAACCTTCCTCCACAGGCCTTCTGATTTGTCTCCCAATCTCCAAAAGCCATTTCCCCAACAATGCTTCATTCATTCCTCTTAAGGGATTGATACCCAATCCTACTTCTAGCTTTGATGAGCATACTGAAGACCAATCCACTAGGTGGAATTTTCTTTCTTCACACATCCCTTGCCAAAGAATGACCCTTTGCAGCTTCTCCGTCCCGTTGATCACTGATATTGGGCATTTCAGAATTGAAAAGTAATAAAGTGGAGATTGGTCATTGCTGCTTTTATAAGGGTTATTCTGCCTCCCATAGAAAGGAGTGTGGCTTTCCAAGTAGAGAGTTTCATTTCCATCCTCTCAACCACCAGATTTTTCTTTGTCGCCCCCAAGCATAGGGGAAGGCCCAAGTAGTTGACTAGGAAAGTTCCCACTTTGCGGCCAAGGACAACTGCAAGCTGGCATAATGTCGAATCATCGACTCTTATCCCAATCAACTCGCTCTTGAAGAAGTTTATTTTTAATCCTGACACCGATTCGAAGTAGAAAAGGATAGCTTTTGCATTTCTAATTTGGTCCTCAAACGCTTCACAAAAGATGAGGGAGTCGTCGGCAAATTGTAGGAGGGGTACTGATGGGGCTGTGGCAGCCACTTTGAATCATGTTATGAGGCCTTGGGCTCCAGCTGCTTTCACCATCCTGTTTAATGCTTCGACTATAGTTACAAATAGGAACGGTGATAGTGGATCTCCTTGCCTTAACCTTCTTTGAGCATGAAAGAAGCCTTTTCATGATAGAGAACGAAGCTGAATCTATGCATTCCTTGATCCAATTCCTCCATTTTTGACCGAATCCCATCCTATGCAAAAGGTATTGCAAGAAACCCCGGTCCACTATGTCAAAAGCTTTTTCTAAGTCTAGCTTGCATATCAAACCTAGTTTTGTTTCCTTGTCTCTTGCATGAACAAACTTGCTTGCTGTGAGGACTCCATACATAATTTGTCTTCCTTTTATGAAAGCTCCTTGCTCTTCTGATATGATGCATGACAAGAAGCCTCGCTGCCAATACCTTAGCTAGGATCTTGTAGACACTACCGATCAAACTAATGGGCCTGAAGTCCTTTACACCGGTATCCCCTTCCTTTTTCGGAATAAGAGCTATGAAAGAAGCTCCTATGCCCTTTGTTAACTTTCCTTTTTCGTGAAACTCCTCCAAGAATTTTTTTTATAGTGGTAAATTTTATTGCTACCAAAAAGAGAAACAAAAACAAAAGCTAAAACCAGCTTACAAACACGAAAGAAACAGACAAAAAAACGCAACACCTACTAAAGTACAAACAATTAAACATAAAAATTAATAGAATATCAAGAAACTCCCTCCTTCGCTAGATCATCCGCCTCTATATTTTCCTCTCTTAAAAACATGACGAAAAGTAGTCTCTAACTGTCTGGAAATATCTTAAATCCCTCTACCCAATCCGCCAATCTCCAAGTATGAGAAATCTTCCCAAAACCCCACTGAATAGCTGAGAAAGAATCCCCTTCAATAATTGCTTTACATCCTCCCAAGCTTTGTAACTCACGACATCCTACTAAAAGAGCATAAACCTTTGCATCATTAGCATCTAACAAAACACATGCACTGAAGAACTCCTCAACACAGTACCATTACAATCCATTATAACACCTCCAATACCTCCTTGATTTGGTCGGACAAAACTTCCATCAAAATTAAGCTTAAGGAGCCCCACAGGAGGAGACAACCAAGTAGCTTGGCGCTTATTTTTAGCATGTCGAACCCCTTTAACAACTGCTGCCCAAGATCTATTAATATCTTCTAGAGGCACCCCATCAAATTCCTTTTTCCTACTCACCCATTCTGAAACAGACCAAACAATAGAGACTACCACTTCACAGATTTACTTCTATTTTTGGAGAGTATTATTCCTCTCCATCCACAGTTTCCAAAGAGTTGCATATAAAACTGATTTCAACATAATTTTCCCACGCATAAACTTGCAAACCAAATGCCATTGACAGAAGAGATCATCAAAAGACTGTGGCATGACCCATTGCACCTCAAACATATTAAGAAATAATGCCATATTTTGCTAGCAAAAAAACAATGAATCATCATTCATCAAATGATTATCTGTTTCCTCACCTTCTAAACATAAAGGTCACCCATTAACTATAACATGCTTCCTTCTTCTCAAATTATCAATGGTGAGGATTTTATGCCACTGTGCTATCCAACAAAAAGCTAACACTTTTGGCGGAATAGATTTATCCCAAAAACTCTGCCAACTTTCCACTTTATAAGATCATTGTGGTTAAGAGGGACATTTAATTTGTTAAAAGTTGGTATAATGTTGTGATAATTTGTTACCATTGTGGTTAAGAGGGACATTTAATTAAGACAATAGATGGACCTGCTGTTATATGGAGCTGAATGTTGGGCAATAGAGAAATGTTAAGATGACAGTATGTGCGTTGGAAATGCATATCCTAAGATGGAGGTGTTACAAAGGGTGGATATAAAATTAGGAAGGGTTAAATAGTATGTGCGTTGGAGACGCATAGATGCATTTCCTAAGATGGAGGGGTAATAAAGGGTGAAAATAAAATTAGGAAGGGGTAAACAAGGCAACTTTTGGGCAACTCCAATAGAATATAAAATCAACTATTTTTTATTATGTTGGTTGCTCGCCACCTGGAATCAAGATTTTATATCCCCTACATAGTTGGTGAATATTGCAACAGGCCATCTTGTGCAAAATAGGGCTTGGCTGGTAATGTATAGGTGGGGTTATTATGAAATGACAAGGTGGTTATGGTAACATCTTAGGAGCGAAAGAACCAAATCAAGTAGAGGTGTGGGCAACTTATGAATTGCAAAGGCTTTATGTATTTTTTATGAAAGGTAAAATTCATTAAGAAAAGGTTAGCAGAGGCTTGCCTTTATTATCGAAGGAGACGCGAAAGATGCAACATGATGGGATCAAATAAAGGTGGAGTCATGGGGATTGTTAAGTTGGCACAGGAGACTTTAGATGTGCATATGACGATGAGAATTTCTTACTGTCACATTTTCAAAAGCTAAAATGAAGTAGCAGAGGAGTAATAAAAGATAGGTTTTTTGTTGTTAGAACATTTTTCAGTTTTTCCTATTTAATTGTTGGCACATTCCCTTCTTTGTATCTTTTTTTAATAGATGGAATTGCTGTTATTGATTATAGTATAACTGTATTGGGGTGGACTTAAATGAAATCTATTCCCGCTTCATGCAAAGTTGGGCCTGATATATAGTTTGGAAATGAGATTCCAAAATGAAAATAGTAAACAATAGAAAAAAAAAGAAAATATAATGAAATTTGTTTTTAAAATCCAAACTCATATGTTTATTTGTAAAATAAAACTAAACTAAATATGTGTTCATTCACTTCTGAACTTCTTATATTTAATTTCTGATCTCATTAAACTCTATAGGTTAGGCTTGCATTGTCCTGCATCAAATGTTGAATATATACTGCTTGTGGTTGTATGTTGGCCTAACTTTGAGTGTGTGAACAATACAAGTGTAATATGTTAATTCACAATGTGGAAGAGCAGAATATTCACTATTGAATTTGAACAATTTATCAAGTCGATTTTAGAATGTTGGGCTCCAAAGCTCATCTGGCTCCTCCAGTAAAATGAGTCCGCTTCGCATGAAATTAAGTGAAATCATATATAATAAAATATATACCCGTGTTTTTTGTTCTTTGCTAATATTTTGTTTTTCAAATTTTACTATAGCTTTTGGCATTTTAAGATACATGCTTCGACATAAACATATTTGGTGCGTTCGACATGTTGGAAACTACTAATGAATCATTTTTCATCATTACTTTATCTGCACATTTTTTATCTGTGCAATTTTTGTGACTTTATTTGAGCATTTTTCTTATCTGCTTATTTTTGTGACTTTATCTGCACATTTTTTTATCAGGGCATTTTTGTGAATTTATTTCAGCACTCATTTTATATTTTTAGTTTACTTTTATTGACAAGTATTTGTAACTAAAATAGAGAGATCTTAGAGAATGATCAATGTTTTCTTATAGTTAGAAAGAGTCTAGTCACTAAATAAAGAAAGCTTGCTGTGTAGGGCCGTAGGCAGATGCTATATATTACCCCAAATTAGATTTGAATCAAAGGTTGTTAATGTCAAACTCTAATTGATGATAATGTTCCCGTTTTACTATTTCCGATCGGTTTCATTGCTTTCAAATAAAAAAAAATAGGGTTTTTGGATCGATTTGCTTTGAGTTCTCTGGTACTTTTTGGCTAAAATTTGGGTGTTTTTTATCTTTTAATCATTTCGAGTTTTTGAGATCTCAAGGTTATTATGTTTCTTTTGAAAGTGAGCGATTTCGATGTTGTCTTTGGGAGTATTTAGGGCATGTTTGAATGCAGGACGATTATTCAAACTCTAGAGTTTTAGATCTTGTTGATTGAGGCGTTTTGTCCCTTTTTTTTTTTTTTTTTGTGTTGGGGTATTAATGCAAGTTGATTACTCTACTTGGGCATAATGTATAAAATCTGGGGTGTTTGTGGATGAGAAGATAAGGTGGAGAAAATTGCCCACACTTGATTTTTGTACTATCGACAATTTTCTTTGTGTTTCTCTACCTCGTTTCCTTCACAAGTAAATGGTCTGTTGGGTCTAGTTTAAAGATAAATCATTTATGTTATATTGGTCGGTTGTATTTCAGGGCAGAAATTTGTGTACAAGGAAAAAAAGATAGCTGGAATCAGATGAACTTTGTGGATCCATTAACGGCCCTTTTGCCTGCCTCTGGAGGCGACTGCGTGAAGATTTTTGATGCTTCAGAGGACACGGGCAGTGATTCGTGTATGCTAAGCTACTCTCCTTCACCTGGATTCCATGTGAATTCGGTGAAATGGAATCACACAAGTAAGTGGCTGTGGTTTTAATGATATTGTGGTTTTTAACTAGTTTTGAATTTATGAATTGGTTATTGTTTATTTCTTTATATGACCTGATAAGACTGATAAACTCGAACATATACTTACTAAACGTGAAATTTTGGGGCCGATGGGTTCGCATTTGTTTCCCTTTGTTCTTGTGAATTCTTCTTCCCATGAGTTCTCTTGATTCCAATAATACAAACTTACACATTATGTGCTGATTGTGTGAAATATGATGTTGAAATGTGGATGTTTTTTCTATTGGATTTCATTTTCAACTTGATTAAGAGTGGATGCCTTCCATTATTGTCTCTAAGTTTTTTTTTTGGATACTTTTTATTTATTTATTTTCTTTTAAAGGTAAGTTGATGCAGGACAGTGCAAGGCTAAGCTAGATGATGCAATGAGATCAGTTAACATCCACAAATAAAATCATAAAATCTGAAATTCAGATTGCACCTTTTATGTAGAATTTCAATTTGGGAGTTAGAGGTGACTCTAAGCCTTGCTACAATCCCACAATGAGGACCTCCCAAATCTGAATTGGGAGTTGCAATGGAAGAAAAGTCTTCCACTAGCTTAGGGATCAATTAATTTCAAATAGATTCACTTGTCCCTTAGAGAATTTGATAAACGGGTCCAAAAAAAAACAACCTAAAAAAAATGAATCAGATTCAGCTGGGCTCAGAATGGGCTGGGCCTGCCCGGACTGGGCTGGGTTTGGGTGGGCCTGTCTGGACTGGGCTGTGTTCGGTTGGGCTGGATATGGCCTGGCAGTGTTCTAGTGGTTGAAGGGGCTTGTAATAACTGTGTATTGGTTTGGGAACAAGGGAACAAGGTCTGACAGTTCTGTCTCCTATTAGGTTTGATGTAAGAGTTATTGGGTATTGGGTTTAGAGGAGTTAAGACATGTGGAATGGGATGGAATGGGAGTGACAGGTGTTAGGGCTATGCTGAAGTGGGTATAGGACATCTGGGCTTTGTCATATATGGTGCTCGGCTGTTGTGGATGATGGCTAGTTGCAATAGGTAAAAGGAGATTGGCCTTAGGACTTGGGTTTTGAGCAACAGGGCATTGTACGGACATGGAGAAGATGAATCTAGGGGCTGTTTTGATGGGAGGAGATAAAGTGGAAGTGAAACCAACAAACCTTAATCAAAAGAAAGAGGGAAGGGGAAGAAGATACCTGATTCGCGATCTCACACTGCAAGGCCTCACACCCCGATGGTCTCACACCAAATCCTTATGCAGGAGAAGTAGCCAAAAGCAACAATCCTTCATTAATCATTCATTAACCAACAAAAGGTCTTTACAATGCTTTTATAGAGAAAACCTAGCCCTAAAATAAATCTCAACTTCATCATTAAAATAAAAATAAAAATAAATCTCGACCATCTAACTCATCCTATGGTCAAGATCATAAAATCTAACTAAATTAATAAAATATTAAATCAATCAATTAAATAGAAGCAAACTAATCTAATAAATAACTTGGGTCGGCTGCACACAATCACTTGGATGGGCCCGATCTTCAATTCTCTTCTTTGCTGGTCCCTCCCATTTGGTGCATCCCAATGTGGATCTTCCTGGTTTTCCACATGGGGTCTTCCTATGACAGGGCCTTAGTTTGTCCTGTGCTGTGTTCTTTTGCATTCAGTACTTTTCTCTTATACTGTTTGCTCCTTTTAATGAAAGTAACCATTCAAAAAAAAAAGAACCCTGAAATGTAGACCTTAGATAACATGCCAAGCAGACAAGTAAGATCTGAAATTTCTCTCTCTGTTAAATTCCCGCGGAAGCTAACGTTCTAAACTACAGCACCATCCAACAAATGAAAATTTTCTGCAACAAAAGCCTTTTGTCTTCTATCCAACAAATAAAGGTTAGGAAAAAGAATATAAAGCACCTTCTGCCCACACCATTCATCTAAACAAGTTGAATAATATATAGGAATACTTGAGAGAGCTGATTTGAGTAAAGTTATGCGCCCCCACTCAAAACCAACCACCCCCCCCCACAACAGACAAATACTTTCCCTTCCAAGAATTTAATTTTTTATCAATTCGCTCAATAACAGAATCCCATAATTGTTTCTTTGGTAAGCCCAAGCATAAAGGCAGCCCCAAATATTTAGAAGGAAACTTACCAACTCTTCAACCAAAACCAGAAGCCAACGAAGCAACATGACTTTCTACCATCTTGATGCCAAAGAACTCACATTTTTCATAATCAATCTTCAACCCTGATAATAATTCAAACCACTTCAAAACGAGTTTAAGAGTCTCCACTTGGCCTACCGAAGTATCACAGAAAACAATAGTATCATCTGCAAATTGAAGGTGAGTGACCTCATAATCAACATTTTCAATTTCAGAACCAGTGAGCAACCTAACTTGTTTAGCTCTCTCACTTAAAGCATGTAAAGCTTCTGCAAAAATAACAAAAAGCATAGGAGATAAAGGGTCACCTTGCCGAAGACCTCTGGAGCTCTTGAAATAACCATTAGGAAAACCATTGATTAAGACCAAAAAGTGAGCTGAAAAGAAACACACGTGTGAATCTAGTCTCTCCACTTTTGCCAAAACCCATATTTTTCACCATATATTGAAGGAAATCTCAATCCACCATGTCATAAGCCTTTTCAAAATCCAACTTACGTATCAACCCAGGACGATGTTGGCAATTCCTTGAATCAACACATTCGTGAGCCACTATGATACTATCAAGAATTTGACGTCCATCAACAAAAGCACCTTGTATTTAAGAAATAATCTCAAGAAGTACTTTCCTTAAATGATTTGCAAGAACTTTTGCTAAAGTTTTGTAGAGGCTACCGATCAAACTTATGGGCCTAAAGTCTTTAATTGAGACAGCACCATCTTTTTTAGGGACCAATGCAATAAAGGTTGTGCCCATGCCCAACTCACCTATTATAACTCCATTAACATGAAATTCATTGAAGAACACTCGAAGATTCTCTTCTAGCAGATTCCAAAAGTTTTGAAAAAAGGCTATTGGAAACCCATTTGGACCTGAAGCCCGATCCCCACTCAAACCAAAAACAGCTTCCTTGTGATCTCTTCTTTAGAGAACTGAGCTTCAAGAAAAGAATCCAATGAAGTCAAAAGTTTGCGGAAAGAAATCCCATCCGTCTTGGGTCTTACTCGATTAACTCCTTTATGTAATTGCTTGAAAAAATAAACTACTTCTTTATGTATATCTTTCTTATCCTCCCACACTCTTCCTCTAGCAGGAATAGATTTTATCCGATTTCTTTAATGCTGTTTCCACTTAATTTCTTCTTGTAAAATCAAATTGCGAAAAATCTTTTTAAGAGACTTTCTTCGATCTCAATCCTCATCTAGATTTTCAGTTTCTGCTTTCGCATCAATTCTTTGAATATCAACAAACAGCTAATTCTTCCTCTCCCTTACGTCACCAACAACTTCCCTTTCCAATCTTGCATTTTCTTTTTGAGATAGTTTAGCTTCTGAGCTAATTGGTAACCCATCCATCCTTTTACATTCTTTTCAACCCACCAATCTTTTACGTTGTCTGTGAATCCCTTCTCGTAGAGCCAAAATAACTCAAATCTGAAAGGAGGAGGACCTCAATTTTCCATCATCGTTTCAAGTAATGATCCGATATTGGCCGGGTCAAAGCTTTTTGCAAACAATCAGGAAATAAATCCAACCAATCTGTAGACAGCATAAACCGATCAAGCCTAGACATCACTTGATCTGCTTGCACATCAGACCATGTAAAATCTGCTCCTCTCAAAGGTAAATCAACAAGATCATGAAATCTAATCCAATCACTGAAATCCCTCATTGCAGGACTAATAGCATACCCTCCTTTCTTCTCATTTAGAAACCTAATGACATTAAAATCCCCTTCCAGAATCCAAGGACGATTCCATATACCTGCCACATGAGATGGTTCTGCCCAAAAGTCTAACGTATCACCAATATTCGTAGGCCCATAAATAGATGAAGCTGCCCATTCTGTATTATGACGAGCATCTTTCAAAAGGACAGAAACAAGGTATCTCCCTACAAATTCATCCTGCTTTTGCCAATACATTTCATTCCAAGCTATTAATATTCCCCAGATTCACCCGTTGAAGGGCACATAACAAATTGACACTAGGGCCAAGGACAAACAGATCTGATAATGTTAGCATCTATAGCCTCCATTTTGGTTTCTTGAAACAATAAACATTCTCCTTTACATGATATAACTACTTTAATCACAACTTTTTTTGACAAAATTCATACCTCGAATATTCCAGGAGTCTATTGTCATGTTCCTAACAATTTCACACCCATATGATTTTCAGTAGTTGCTCGTTCATAATTAACAAAGAAAGCCAATTAATTCAATTCCCTTTGCGTTATGCCGTTATGGACTTTTTTCATGCTTTTCTGGGGTCCTTCACGCAATACTTCTCTTCCAACATTTCACGAACTCCTAAAATATCCTCCATGGAAATACCAAGCACTCCTGCAATTTCAATTAACTTTTCTCCAATGATCTTATTACCTTTTTCCTCATCGCAATCAGAATTGGATCTGTCCATTGCAATAGGCATTGTTTCCTCGACAAGATCTACTGCTATGAAAGCTCGGATTGATCAACATCATTCCCCCTTATCATCTCCATCGAAGGAAGGTTCAGAATCTGAGCATTGATCTCCCCTAAGAGCACCATTTTCCTTCGAATTAAAGTTCACATCATCATCTTGATTTGTTTGATCACCGGAGAATTGTGAGAAATTCTCACGTTGCCGACCCCTCTTTTGTGATGAATGATACTGTGTTTGAAAGATTATTCCCATCTCCTCAGCATGGGTATTTTTGGAATTATTAAACAGATCAGGGGTATTTAGGTCCTTGCGCAATTTTCCAAAAATACCTTTAAGTGAAGGTCAACTTGAAAACTTTTGTTCTCCAACTTGTGTGTGACGACTTTCCAGATCCTTCTCCGAAGCTTTAGGGATTTTGTTTGATGCTACAATAACATCGTCCTCTTTCCTACTGTTTGATGGCTTGGAACCCCACAGGATTAATTATCAAGCCCGGATTTGCCCGAAACACATTTCAAGGTAAAAAGATACTCAAGAATTTTCTAGAGCGCATCTTTCAACCGTAAATTGTGTGAAATGTAGTTTAGAGACAACATTTTCCTAGAGTCGAATAGAACGCGATGTTATATTAAAATAGCCATCGAACTGCCCATTTTAAATAGGAAAGTATCTCAGAATATCCTGAATTGCGTATTTCAACATAGAATCGCACAAATGCATTTGAATACAAACGACTAGTCCATAATACCCCAAAATGCCCCATCATCATTCGGTACGCCATTTTTTTTTTTTAAGAAGTATAGGCTATTGACTAGACAAAATATGATGTTTCTCAGTTAGGAACGCCGCTGAATTGCATTAAATTAATTCTTATTCCCTAATTGGCCAGAAACCCGTTTTAAAGTAAAAGGATAACAAGGAATTTTCTAAAGTGCGTCTTTTAATTGTGAACTGCATAAAACGCGGTTTACACACAACATTTTCTCAAACCCGCCTAGAATCCCCTGGGAACTGCCCGAAACAAAGCTTTCGGTCTTATACAACCCTTAATCCCTTACAATACATTCGCAGCCCTAGATTCGCGTGAAACACATTTTAAAGCAAATGTATCTCATGTTATTTTAAAACTCGTACTTCAGCATATAATCATCTGAAATGCATTTCAGAGTAAGAGATTAGACCATTAAACCCTTAAATGCCCTGAATCATCCAGCACGTTTTTTCATCCAAATATTGGCTATTGATTGTACGAAATACGATTTTCACTTAGAAATGACTTTGAACCCCACGGGATTAGTTATTAAGCCCGGATTTGCCCGAAACACATTTCAAGGTAAAAAGATACTCAAGAATTTTCTAGATATCCTAGAATCATCTGGCACGCGGCTATATCTAATTACATGCTATTGATCCCACGAAATATGTTGTTTGTCCGTTACGAACGTGCTTGAATCCCACGTTATAATTTTCCTTAAACATGCTTTAGAGGAAATAGATGTCACGAAGTTTTCTAGAGTGCGTTTTTCAACCGTGAAGTGCGTGAAACGCGGTTTACCCCCAACATTTTTCGGAGAGACAGCTAGGAAATCCCTTCGAACTGCTCGAAGCACGGGTTTCAGTGTTAAACAACCTCGATCCCCTACAACACGTTCCTAACCTTAGAATCAGTCAAACCCATTTTAAAGAAAAACGTATTGTATAATATCCTAAAATGCTTATTTCAGTCAATAATCTTACAAAATGCAATTCAAAGTAAAAGACTAAACCATAATTCCCTGACATGCCTTAGGATCACCCAGCATGCGTTCTCATCGAAATATACGCTATTGAGTGCACCGAATATGGTTTGTAACAAAAAAACAACTTAGAATCCCATGAGAATACTTCTTAATACGCAATTTCTTACAAACTCATTTTAAAGGAAAATGTTATCTTGAAATTTTCTAAAGCGTGTCTTTCAACCGCGAATTGCGTGAACAATTGTGGACAAAACCTTTTACTGACGAAATATTTTTCCGTTGGCAAAAATTCAATTTTTACCGACGATAATTTGACTTTTACCGACGTTTTTTTTCGTCGGCAAAAGAAAAAAGAAAAATAAATAAAAATAAAATTACTTTTATCGACTTTTTTTTCGTCGGAAAAAGAAAAAAGAAAAATAAATTAAAATAAAATGACATTTACCGGCGTTTTTTTCATTGACAAAAGAAAAAAGAAAAATAAATAAAAATAAAATGACTTTTATCGACGTTTTTTTTCATCGGCAAAAGAATAAAGAAAAATAAATAAAAGATAAAATGACTTTTACCAACGTTTTTTTTCGTCAGCAAAAGCAAAAAAATAAATAAATAAAAAATAAAATGACTTCTACCGACGTTTTTTTATCGTCGACAAAAGCAAAAAGAAAAATAAATAAAAATAGAATGACTTTTACCGACGTTTTGTTTCGTTGGCAAAAGCAAAAAGAAAAATAAATAAAAAATAAAATGACTTTTACCGACATTTGTTTTTCGTCGGTAAAAGAAAAAAGAAAAATAAATAAAAACATCGGCAAAAGAAAAATAAATAAAAAATAAAATGAATTTTACCGACGTTTCTTTTACGTCCGTAAATTTATTTTTTTTTAAATGTTAAAATTTTTTTTTCAATATAAATTTCCTATAAACATATTTATACACCTGTATCAAAAAGAAATATGTTCATGTACCTATATTCAATATAAAAATTGCATGCAAACAAAAGTTATTAAATAAACAAACAACCATCGCCATTTTTCATCAAATCATTCATCTCATTAACCAAATATTACAATCAATAATGATACAGTCCCATATAAATGTCCAATATACATATACAAATAAACAAAAATGAATACCCCCAAAAGTCTGCAACCGATCCCAAAGCGTCAATCAATCTACAATGATAAAAAAAAACATTAGAATCTTTTCAATGAATTAAATTATAAATGAAAGATAAACAAGTATATATATATAAATCCTTTCCTATTTGCGAACCGTCAGTTCCTACAAGTCACTCTAGCCTCGAGAGAGGAGCCCGCGCCGGTTTCCGATTTTTCCGGGGGCCATTTTCCGTTCCGGACCCCCGGCGGGCAGTTTTCGAGCCTAAGTGTTGGAAAATCCGATGTTTTCGCTTCCAATTCTCTAAGCGGGAGTCCTATTTTGGAACCGTCAGTTCCTACAAGTCACTCTACCCTTGAGCGAGGTGTTCGTGCCGGTTTCCGATTTTTCTGGGGGCCGGTTACCGTTCTGGACCACCGGCGGGCCGTTTTCAAACATAAGTGTTGGAAAATGCGATGTTTTTGCTTCTATTTCTCTAACCAGGAGTCCTATTTGTGAACCGTCAGTTCCTACAAGTCACTCTACACTCAAGAGAGGTGCCCATGCTGGTTTCCTATTTTTCCAGGGGCTGTTTCCCGTTCCGGACCCCCGGCGGGCCGTTGTCGAGCCTAAGTATGGGTAAATTCTATGTTTTCGCTACTAATTCTCTAATCGGGAGTCCTATTTGCGAACCATCAGTTCTCACAAGTCACTCTACCCTCGAGAGAGGTGCCAGTGCCTGTTTTCGATTTTTCGGGGGCCGTTTCCCGTTTCGGACCCCCAGCGGGCCGTTTTCGAGCTTAAGTGTTGGAAAATCCGATGTTTTCGCTTCTAATTCTCTAACCGGGAGTCCTATTTGTGAACCGTCAGTTCCCACAAATTACTCTACCCTTGAGCGAAGTGCTCGTGTCGGTTTCTGATTTTTCCGGGGGCCGTTTCCCGATCCGGACCCCCGGCGGGCCGTTTTCGAGCCTAAGTGTTGGGAAATCCTATGTTTTCGCTTCTAAATCTCTAACCAGGAGTCCTATTTGCGAACCGTCAGTTCCTACAAGTCACTCTACCCTTGAGAGAGGTGCCCATGCCAGTTTCCAATTTTTTCGGGGGCCGTTTCCTGTTCCTGACCCCCGGCGCGCCGTTTTTGAGCGTAAGTGTTGGGAAATCCGATGTTTTCGCTTCTAATTCTCAAACCGGGAGTACTATTTGCGAACTGTCAGTTCCCTCAAGTTACTCTACCCTCAAGCTGTCACTATTTATCATAGCCAGTTCAAGCCGTCAAACAAAATTTACACATGGACTCTTATGTTGAATTAAAGGCAAGTGTTTAGCTACATCTTTCATATGACTGTATCTAAGAAAATGCCATTGGATGTTTCTATTTCTTTGTTGAAACTTTCCATTTACAGTTCTATTTCTTTGTTGTGGTGTTTCTTCTCCAGTATGATGAAGCTTGTGAATTTGTTGAAAGAGCTAGGAAGTGCTTGGCAACAAAGCTTGCTGCATTGGTTAGTTTCTGGAAACCTGACCATGGCCGCATGCTTCCCACCCCCCCCCCCCCCCCAAAAGACCCCCCCCTTTTTTTTTTCTTTCTTTTTGACATTGTGTGTCATTATTGGGCTCCATACTAACTGAAAAATGGTATTAAACATGATTGCATGCAGAAATTTTTTGTTCTAATTGAAATTAATTTTGTTGTCTGTTTTTGATGGTCATGTCTATCTTGCTTTATGATTAGGTTCTTGAGAGCTATGAACGTGCTTAGAGCAATATGGTTCCCATTCAGCTTGCTGCATTGGTTAGTTTCTGGAAACCTGACCACTTCCCTCTTGAGTGGAACTCCCTCATGAATTCAAGGATATCCTCTTTTAACATGCTCTAAAATCTTTGAATAAAGGCCCTTCCTCTTCTTCAAACTCTTTTGGGTTTTCTTTCATGTTCCAGTTCTTCTTCTTCTTAGTTAGTATGTTAGTTTAATCTTTGGGAAGTAATGATTACTTCTTTAGTATTAATAGTAAGTTGTGATTAAATATTGTTATTGCATCGTATGTCTCTACACTTGCTCTATTACTGGATTGATTTTGTATTGAGAATGTTTGAATTTGATGGTGTAGATCGAATTTCTATATCTTGATTGCTTTATGTACTTAGTTATTCTGGCTACAAGATGGGAATAATTGTTTCAATCAAATACCCGATTAATGTACGTTTGTTTAAAATTTGAAGTTATACTTACATGCGGTTAATCTACACTTGCTCTATTACTGGATTGATTTTGTATTGAGAATGTTTGAATTTGATGGTGTAGATTGAATTTCTATATCTTGATTGCTTTATGCCGTTAATCTACACTTGCTCTATTACTGGATTGATTTTGTATTGAGAATGTTTGAATTTGATGGTGTAGATTGAATTTCTATATCTTGATTGCTTTATGTACTTAGTTATTCTGGCTACAAGATGGGAACAATTGTTTCAATCAAATACCCGATTAATGTACGTTTGTTTAAAATTTGAAGTTATACTTACATGCGGTTAATTGATATGTATCTAAACCATCAATCTCATATGAGGCCACGGGTTTTTTTAGTGGTGGAGTGGAAGGTGGGATACACCTATATGACATTAACTTTAGCTTCTCTTTAGATTGCTTTTTTGTCAATTAGTGACATACTAAAATGAAAGTGCCCTATTGGTTTCACAATAAAGGGATTTCCAACAAGCCCTTTTTAATGTTCCTTCCTGAGAGGTGGTTGAAATACATTCTAATTCATCCAAATCAAAGCCTCCCAGTATGGCATTCATTCATGCCCTCCTTCCTGAGAGGTGGTTGAAATACATTCTAATTCATCCAAATCAAAGCCTCCCAGTATGGCATTCATTCATGCCCTAATTCATTTTTTTTCTTCCTTTCTTGCTCAGACATAAAGCAATTAAGGATCTGAAAGCTGTGCTGTCTGCTCAGTTTGCTAATTTGATGGAGCTATCTTCTGGGTAAGAAAACTTGATTTCATGTTTGTCGTATGAACATGAGTGCAATGTTCATGGTTATAGATTGAATTTCTATATCTTGATTGCTTTATGTATTAGTAGATCTAGTTGTGCTTGTTTGTTTCTTGATCTATCTTCTTGATGGATTATTTGATCTTAATGCATGAGATTAGGGTTTTAGATCTTGGGGTTTTTGGCCTTATAAGTATTTGATCATTGCATCAAGTGGGTCAAAAGTTTATGAATACCTATCTACGAGGCCCACCTACTTCCAACAGTTGGTATTAGAGCGATCCTTATATTCTCATCGCGTTAGATCGGTCTTCTAAATCTAGTATCTACATGAGATGTGAAGTGGATAGATTTAGGGTTGTGTAAGGATCAGTTTTTTATGTTTTTATGCATGTATTGTGTTTTCTGTATGCATGAGAAGGAATTGGTTGGGCAAAAATCATTGTTTTTTTGCAAATAGCGTGTTGGGCGCTTGAGCGGATTCATCCCTGCTCGAGCAGACTTGGTCTCTGTGAAGTGCCCGCTCGAGCGGGTTCATCTCTGCTCGAGCACTCATGGCGATGTCTGTTTTGATAGTCTGAATTTTTCATCATGAGATGATGAATGACACCTTCTTAGCCCTAGTTCATATTGTGCATATGATACTAACCTTGCAGGTGGTTGTCCTCTCCATGTGGTGAGATGATGAATGACACCTTCTTAGCCCTAGTTCATATTGTGTATATGATACTAACCTTGCAGGTGGTTGTCCTCTCCATGTGGCCCCAGAATTTTTTATTTTTATCATTATTATTGGTTATTTTGGGCAACTTGTAAAGGGCATCATGGTTTCCTTGGTTTTCCCGCGAATGGGCAAGGCATGATGGTTTCTCTAAGCCCATTTTATTTTCATTAATAGATTGCCATGTAAATCTCAATTTTTGTGATATAGGAATTTTATGCATTTTAAAATTTTTATTATTTGTAAATTTCGGTGGCTTTCAAGATAAGATAGATGGTGACGATGGACTCTTGACCAAAGAGTTTGGGATGGCCAAGGAGTTTGGAGTTACTCAAGGAGTTTGAGGAATCCCAAAGAGTTTGAAAGATCAAGAAGTCCAAGCCGCATTGGGCCACGTGGAGACAAATCTTTGTTTTATTTAGACTTTCTATATTTGCATGGTTGCTTGCTTTATTTAGCATTTTTGTTTCTTTCCAAAATCTGATCCAAACACTACAGTAATAATAATTAGACAAATCAATTTAATATTTTGGAAAGGGTTCTAAATAAAGAATTAGTATTGGTGAACCCATGAGATTGACCCGCTAGTAATACAGTTTGGAGACAACATTTTTCCAGAGCCTTCTAGAACCCTTACAATCGGCCAGAAGCACTTGGTTCAGTTTTAAACAAACCTAAGTCCTATGTAATGAGTGTCTCATTCTAGAATTGCCTGAAACCCATATTATAGAGAAAAGTACCTCATAATACCCTAAAATGCGTATATCAGTATAAAATTACACGAATCGCCTTTTAGAACCCCTTCGAACTGCTCGAAACATCAGTTTCAGTGTTAAACAACCTTGAACCCCTGCAACACATTCCTAACTCTAGAATCACGCGAAACCCATTTGAAAAAAAAAAAAAAAAAACCGTATCATAGAATATCCTAAAATGCATATTTCAGCCAATGAAATTAGTTATTAAGTCATAATTTTCCTTAAACATGCTTCTGTCAACCGTGAATTGCGTGAAAGTTGGTTTACCCCCAACATTTTCGCAGAGACAGTTAGGAAATCCCTTGGAACTGCTCAAAGCTTTGGTTTCAGTGCTAAACAATCTGATCCCCTGTAACACGTTCCTAACTCTAGAATCACGCGAAACCCATATTAAAGAAAAACATATCGTACAATATCCTAAAATGAAAATTTCAACCAAGAATGATAAAAAAATGCAATTCCAGCATGCCTTAGGATCACCCAGCATGCGTTTTCATCGAAATATACGCTATTGAGTGCACCGAATACGAATACTTAGTCCCCAGTTTCCATGAAACTCGTTTTAAAGGAGAAGGTTATCTCGAAATTTTTTAGAACGCGTCTTTCAACCGCGAATTGCGTGAAATGCAGTTTGGAGTCAACATTTTTCCAAAGCCACAAAAAACGCGATTTCATATTAAAATAGTCCTCGAGCTTCTTGAAGCACATGTCTCGGACTTAAACAAGCGTATTTTTCCCCTTTAAAGCGTTCCAAATCCTAAAATCGCCTGAAACGAATTTTAAAAAATAAAAATCTCTGAACATAATAAAATGTGTGTTTCAGTTAGAAACGGCTAAGAATCTTACGTGATTCGTTCTTTTGTTCAGAATTTTCTAGAGCCAACATTCTTCCAGAGCTGTCTAGAATCCCCTATTGCCGGCCAGAGGCACGAGTTTCAGTCTTAAACAACCCATTATCCCATTCAATGCGTTCCAAACCCTAGTATCACCTGTGAAACCTATTTTAAGTAGGAAAGCATATCAGAATATTCTGAATTGCGTATTTAAGCATAGAATCGCACAAATGAATTTGAATGCAAAAGGCTAGTCCAGAATGCCCTAAAATGCCCAAGCATCATTCAGTACGGCTTTTTTTTTTCCTTTCAAAATATAGGCTATGACTGAACAAAATACGATGTTAGTCGGTTAGAAACGCCCTTGAATCCCAATAGATTAGTTCTTATTCCCTAATTGGCCAGAAACTCGTTTTAAAGTAAAAGGATAACAAAGAATTTTCTAGAGCGCGTTTTTCAACCATGAACTGTGTGAAACACGGTTTACAGACAACATTTTCCCAGGCTTGCTTAGAATCTCCCAGGAACTGCTCGAAACACAGTTTTCGGTCTTATACAACCCTTAATCGCCCAGAATGCATTCCTAGCCTTATAATCGCGTGAAACACTTTTTAAAGCAAAAGGTATCTCGAGATATCCTAAAACTCATACTTCAGCATATAATTGTTTGAAACGCATTTCAAAGTAAGAGGTTAGACCATTAAACCCTTAAATGCCCTGAATCATCCAATCCAACACGCTTTTTCATCCAAATATTGGCTATTGATGGCACGAAATTCGATTTTCATTTAAAAAAGTATCTCAAGATTTCTAAAATGCATGTTTCAGCATAGAATCGCGTGAAACGCATTTCAAAGAAAAAGACTAGATCGGAATACCCTTAAATATCCTAGAATAATATAGCACGTGGTTTGATCTAGTTACAGAGGAAAACCCCTTCATACTGCTCGAAGCACGGGTTTCAATGTTAAACAACCCCGATCCCCTGCAACACGCTCCTAACCCTAGAATCGCACAAAACCCGTTTGAAAGAAAAATTTAGCGTAGAATATCCGAAAATGCATATTTCAACCAAGAATCATAAAAAATACAATTCAAAGTAAAAGACTAAACCATAATTCCCCGACAAGCCTTAAGATCACCAAGCATGCGTTTTCATTGAAATATACGAGATTGATTGCACCGAATATTGTTTGTAGTTAGAAACCGCTTAGAATCCCACGAGCATACTTCTTAATCCCCAATTTCCGTGAAACTCGTTTTAAAGGAAAAAGATATCTCAGAATATTATAGAGCGTGTCTTTCAACCTCGAAATGCGTGAAACGCGGTTTGGAGCAACATCTTCTAAGAAACGCATAAACCGCGTTTTCATATTAATTTTTGCATACACGACTAGGAAATCCCCTTCGTACTACTCGAAGCACGGGTTTCAGTGTTAAACAACTCCGATCCCCTGCAACACGTTCCTAACCCTAGAATCGCACAAAAGCCATTTGAAAGAAAAATTTAGCGTAGAATATCCTAAAATGAATTGCAAAAAATGCAATTCAAAGTAAAAGACTAAACCATAATTCCCCGACATGCCTTACGATCACCAAGCATGCGTTTTCATCGAAATATACGTGATTGACTGCACCGAATACGGTTTGTAGTTAGAAACCGCTTAGAATCCCACGAGCATACTTCTTAATCCCCAATTTGCGTGAAACTCGTTTTAAAGGAAAAAGATATCTCAAAGTATTATAAAGCGTCTCTTTCAACCCCGAAATGCGTAAAACACAGTTTGGAGCCAACATCTTCCTAGAAACACAAACCGCGATTTCATATTATATAGCCCTCGAATTGCCCGAAGCACGTGTTTCGGTCTTAAACAACCCTAAACCCCTTTTAAAGCGTTCCAAACTCTTAAATCGCCGGAAACCAATTTTAAAACATAAAAGTATCTCTGAATATAGTAAAATGTGTCTTTCAGTTAGAAACGGCTAAGAATCCCACGCGATTAGTTCTTACGCCCAAAATTTACCTAAATCTCGATTTATAAGGAAAAAGAAATCCCAGAATTTTCTTGAGCGCTTCTGTCAACCGTGAATTACGTGAAATGCGATTTAGTGCCAACATTTTCCCAGAGATGTCTAGAACCTCCTACTGTGGCTAGGAGCACGGTTTCAGTTTTAAACAACCCATTATCCCATGCAATGCGTTCTTAACCCTAGTATTGCTTGTGACACCCATTTTAAATCGGAAAGTATATCAGAATATCTTAAATTGTGTATTTCAGTATAGAATCGTACTAATGCATCTGAATGCAAAAGTCTAGTCCTTAATACCCTAAAATGACCTAGCATCTTTCAGGACTCCTTTTTTTCTTCGAACAATAGGCTTTTGACGGGACAAAATACGATGTTTGTCGGTTAGAAACGCCCTTGAATCTCATTATATTAGTTCTTATTCCCTAATTGGCCATAAACCCGTTTTAAAGTAAAAAAATAACAAAGAGTTATCTAGAGCGCGTCTTTCAATCGTAAACCACAGTTCACGCCAAACAGTTTCCTAGACCCGCCTAGAATCCCATAGGAAGTTCCCGAAGCACGACTTTCGATCTTATACAACCCTTAATTCCCTATAATGCGTTCGTAGCCCTAGATTCGCGTGAAATACATTTTAAAGCAAAACGTATCTCATGATATCCTAAAACTCGTACTTCGGCAAATAATCGTCTGAAACGCATTTTAGAGTAAGTAAGAGATTAGACCATTAAACCCATAAATGCCCTGAATCATCCAGCATGCTTTTTCATCCAAATATTGACTATTGATTGCACGAAATACGATTTTCACTTAAAAATTACTCTGAATCACATGAGATTAGTTATTAAGCTTGGATTTGCCCGGAACACATTTTTAGATAAAAAGATATTCAAGAATTTTCTGGAGCGCGTCTTTCAACCGTGAATTGCATGAAATGAAGTTTGGAGGCAACAGTTTCCTAGTGCCGAATAAAATGCAACTTTATATTAAAATAGCCCTCGAATTGCCCGAAGCACGCATTTCGGTCACGTGAAATCCATTTTAAAGAAAAAACGTATCGTAGAATATCCTAAAATGCTTATTTCAGTCAAGAATCTTACAAAATGCAATTCAAAGTAAAAGACTAAACCATAATTCCCTGACATGCATTAGGATCACCCAGCATGCGTTCTCATCGAAATATACGCTATTGAGTGCACCGAATATGGTATGTAGCAAAACAACAACTTAGAATCCCACGAGAATACTTCTTAATCCGCAATTTCCGAGAAACTCATTTTAAAGGAAAATGTTATCTTGAAATTTTCTAGAGTGTGTCTTTCAACCGCGAATTGCGTGAAATGCGGTATGGAACCAACACTTTCTTAGAGCCGCATAAAACACGTTTTCATGTTAAAATAGCCCTTGAACTTCAGGAAGCATGCGTTTCAGTCTTAAACAAGCATAAACCCCTTTTAAAGCATTACACACCCTTAAATCGCCTGAAACCAATTTTAAAACATAAAAGTATCTCTGAATATAGTAAAATGTGTCTTTCAAGTAGAAACGGCTAAGAATCCCATGCGATTAGTTCTTACGCCAAGAATTTACGTAAATATCGACTTAAAAGGAAAAGGAAATCCCAGAATTTTCTAGAGTGCGTCTGTCAACCGTGAAATGCGTGAAATGTGATCTAGTGCCAGTATTTTCCCAGAGATGTCTAGAACCCCATACTGCTGGCCAGAAGCACAGGTTTCAATCTTAAACAACCCATTATCCCAGCAATGCGTTCGTAACCCTAGTATCGCCTTTGACACCTATTTTAAATAGGAAAGTATCTCAGAATATCCTAAATTGCATATTTCGGTATAAAATCGTACGAATGCATTTCAATGCAAAAGACTAGTTCAGAATAACCTAAAATGCCCCGGCATCATTCGGCACTCGGTTTTTTTTTTTTCGAAATATAGGCTATTAACTGGCCAAAATACGATTCAGTTAGAAACCCTTGAATCTCATTGTATTAGTTCTTATTCCCTACCAAACCCATTTTAAAGTAAAAGGATAACAAAGAATTTTCTAGAGCGCGTCTTTCAACCGTGAACCGCGTGAAACGCGGTTCACACCCAACATTTTCCCAGACTTGCCTAGAATCCCCACGGGACTGTCCGAAGCACGGCTTTCGGTCTTATACAACCCTTAATCCCCTATAATGCGTTCCTGGCCTTAGATTCACGTGAAATACATTTTAAAGCAAATTATATCTCGGGATGTCCTAAAACTCGTACTTTACCATATAATCGTCTTAAATGCATTTTTTAGTAAGAGATTATAGCAGATTATAGCATTAAATACTTAAATGCCTTGAATCATAGAGCACATTTTTTCATCCAAATATTGACTATTGAACGGTTTACCCCCAAATCCCTTAGAACTGCTCAAAGCACGGGTTTCAGTAGTAAACAACCCCGATCCCCTGCAACACATTCCTATTCTTAGAATATCGTGAAACCCATTTTAAAGAAAAACGTATCCTAGAATATCCTAAAATGCAAATTTCAACCAAGAACCGTAGAAAAATCCAATTCAAAGCAAAAGACTAAACCATAATTCCCCGACATAGCTTAGGATCACCCAGCATGTGTTTTTAACGAATTATACGCTATTGAGTGCACCGAATATGAATGTTTAGTCCCTAATTTCTGTGAAACTCGTTTTAAAGGAAAACGATATCAACAAATTTTCTAAAGCAAGTCTTTCAACCGCGAATTGAATGAAACGCGGTTTGGAGTCAACATTTTCCAATAGCCTTATAAAACGCAATTTCATATTAAAATAGCCATCGACCTTCCCAAAGCACGCGTTTCAATCTTAAACAATCGTAAACCCCTTTTAAAACATTCCAAACCCTAAAATCGCCTGAAACCAATTTTAAAACATAAAGTATCTCTAAATATAGTAAAATGTGTCTTTCAATTAGAAACGGCTAAGAATCCCCTCGATTAGTTCTTACGCCCAGAATTTACCTAAATCTCGATTTAAAAGGGAAAAGAAATCCCAGAATTTTCTACAGCACATATAGCATCAGCATTTTCACAGAGATGGCTAGAATCCCCTATTGCCGGCCAGAAGCACGAGTTTCAGTCTTAAACAACTCATTATCCCATGCAATGCGTTCCTAACCCTAGTGTCGCCTGTGAAACCCATTTTAAATAGGAAAGTATCTCAGAATATCCTAAATTGCATATTTCAGCACATAGAATCGTACGAATGCATTATGCAAAAGACTAGTCCAGAATAACCTAAAATGCTCCGGCATCATTCATCACGCGTTTTTTTTTTTTTTTTTTCGAAATATAGGCTATTGATTGGACAAGATACGATGTTTGTCGGTTAGAAACACCCTTGAATCTCGTTATATTAGTTCTTATTCCCTAATTGGCCAAAAACCCGTTTTAAAGTAAAAGGATAACGAAGAATTTTCTAGAGCGCTTTCAACCGTGAACTGCGTGGAACGCGGTTGACACCCAACATTTTTCCAGGCTCGCCTAGAAACCCCTAGGAACTGCCCAAAGCACGACTTTCGGACTTATACAACTCTTAATCCCCTATAATGCGTTCATAGCCCTAGATTTACATGAAACACATTTTAAAGCAAATTATATCTCGAGATGTCCTAAAACTTGTACTTTAGCATATAATAGTCTGAAACGCATTTCACAGTAAGAGATTAGAGCATTAAACACTTAAAATGCCCTAAATCATCGAGCACACTTTTTCATCCAAATATTGGCTATTGATTGCACGAAATACGATTTTCACTTCGAAATAACTCCAAACCCCACGAGATTAGTTATTAAGCCCGGATTTGCCCGAAATACATTTTAAGGTAAAAAGATATTGAAGAATTTCTTGGGTTGCGTCTTTCAACGTGAATCAATATATCATCGATTGCTTCTCCCTAGTGTATCGTCGCCTCTTCTACACTCCCCCCTGGAGTTCTCTGATCAAGGTGGCCCACCTCTGATCGATCACTTGTTGCTAGCAACATACATGGTTATGATCGACTAGTCTTCAGGGGTTTTTTGAAGATTTTTCTGAATTTTTTATTCATCGGTTAAGGTACTATTCAACCCCTTCTTCATCTGACGGTTTTGGGTTCTTTTTCTCAAAAAGATTTCATCACCACCGTCCAGATTTGTGGATCTTTATCCAAATATCCTCAAACTTGGACTAGAGGACATACTTTTGATCCCTTCCAGGATTATATACTCTGGTCTGAGATTGGACAACATTGTGGGACCCACGCACCACTTCTGCCCTGAAAATCCAGTACGTCTGGCTCCTTTTTTGGTATTTTCTGTGGTGTTTCTGTTGAACTCATATATCAACTGTTGGAAATAGGTGGGCCTCGTGAATGCGATTTCAAAACTTTTGACCCACTTGAATCAGGGATCAAACGCCCATAAGGCCATTAACCATATCCAGGATGCAATCCCTCATACTCATATACCATGTACAACAATAATACAAGCAACACCATGCAAATATAATCTACAAAAGATAGAGAAGCAGATTATACCTTTGCTGTCCGGTTGTACTTTGATGGAGAAGAAAATAACTTTAGATCTCCAAGACCTCTTAGCCTTCCACGCTATGACCCGTACCAGATTTCTTCTCTATAGGAGATGGGTGGGATCTCCTAAAGAAAACAACTGGAAGCTCTAAACGAAACTAGAAGAGAACTAAAAGGAGAAGAGAAGTATGTGCAACTCTTGCACAAAGGGGGCTGGGGTTGAATTCCAAGGATATGTCTTTCTCAGCCCCTTTGTTACTCCTTTTATAGTATTAAGCAACATCCTTCTCTTGTACTAATTGAAATAGAAGTCTTACTTCTACACAAAATAGTAACCTTACTATTACCACTATTAGAAGTCCCACTTCAAATAGAAATAGTAACTTCCTAATTCCTTCATCTTAGAGTTCTAGTAGGATTAGTATCTTTCTAATAACTTGGGCTAGCGTGGGGACCACTAGGGATTCCATAGAAAGCTGGCTCCAACTGGGACACCGCGACCCCACATCTCATGTGCAATCTGGGCCCACAGTTAATTGCAAATAACACCACTATATAAATGCAATTGCACTCCAGTCTTAGGAATAAATTACAATGAAGACCCTAAACTTCCCGATTACCACAATTAAGCCCCTCTATCAATATCCATGGATTAACTGGACTAATACTGTCCCACCATTTTAAATCCACATCTTATTATCCTTGAGCCCCAATTAATCACAGTGATCATCAGTACCATCCAATTAACTCTTAATCGAGATGGGTGCGCACTTACTAATGATAAATCCATTAATTGGCACAAGGGGATAATATGGATAGATTCCATCTTAACCATTGGATGTTCCCACAGTCCTACTACCACGTACCCAAGACACCGAGGTGTTGACCTACAGTTGGCCTCACTCATTGGTGACTCAAAGCAAATGAAATAGATAGAAACTTGAGTTCATCAATGTCTCAGGATTGAGAGTCTATTGTTAGGGAATTATGAGAGCAAACCTTAAACTCGAGACAGTATTCCATAATGTGCATCTCATGGTCATTCAATACATCCAATGTACCAGCACCGTGATCCAGAATCTTACATTCTGATGATCGAGACAAATCACACTATCTTACAGTGATCAAAGCGCCGCAACCTTATCAGATGAGATGCCCAGTCTCATCACCGGTTGTGAAGAAGTTTAAGTATAAGATTTGTGACAAATGTCTCCTGTGTGTGGATCTCATCCATACACATATATCACATCTAATATACTAATGGGACCCGGTTCATCTCATGAACCATTTATATCATATGTATTGGTCACGTGCATTAAGTAGTAAAACACCATTCATCTCAAGAAAGGAAAGCATGATATTATTGATAAATAAAGAAATTAATCAATTTATTACATCATCTGATGGATTGAGTCCATACAATCTAACAATCTCCCACTTGGGCTCAATGCCAGCCAGGGTTGCATCTCATGCCCATCCCATCTACATGTTGCTCAAAGACTTTAGTAGTCAAAGGCTTAGTAAAGGGATCTGCCAGATTGTCTGCAGAGCCTATCTTGGTAATAGCTATATCACCTCTCTGCACAATCTCTCTGACTAAATGATACTTCCTTTGTACATGCTTTTGGCTTTTATGGCTTCTGGGTTCTTTGGACTGAGCGACTGCCCCGCTGCTGTCACAGTAAACTGTGAGCGGCTGTCGGGCCAAAGGTACCACCCCAAGTTCCATAAGGAATCTTTTGAGCCATACTGCTTCCTTAGCTGCTTCACAAGCCGCTACATATTCAGCCTCCGAGGTGGAATCAGCGGTACATTCCTGTTTTATACTCCTCCAGCTGATTGCTCCGCCACCAAGCATAAATACATAACCAGAAGTGGATTTCCTGGAATCCTTATCTGACATAAAGTCAGAATCTGTGTTTCCGACTGGAATGCGCTCATCAGTGCTATAAATCAACATGTAATCTCTAGTCCTTCTCAAGTATTTGAGAATACATTTTACAGCAGTCCAATGTTCAGGTCCTGGATTAGACTGATATCTGTTGACTAGGCCCACTGCATGACAGATATCCGGTCTAGTACATAGCATAGCATACATGAGGCTACCAACAGCTGAAGCGTATGGTATCGACCTCATCTGCTCCTTTTCCTCAGGTGTCTTAGGACACTGGTCTTTGGAAAGGTGCACTCCATGCCTGAAAGGTGTAATGCCTTTCTTAGAGTCTTGCATAGCAAACCATACCAGCACCTTATCTATATATGTAGCTTGAGATAAGCCAATCATCCTATTTTGTCGGTCTCGATGAAGTTTGATCCCTAGGATGTAGCTAGCTTCTCCCAAGTCCTTCATATCAAAAGTCTTGGCCAACCAAACTTTCACAGTTGACAATATTCCTATGTCTTTCCCGAGGAGAAGGATATCGTCGACATATAAAACTAGAAAAACTACCCTTTCACCTTCACTTTTCATGTACACACACATGACTCATCCGGATTTTGACAAAAAACCAAATGACTTGATTGCCTGGTCAAAACGGATGTTCCAGCTTCGGGATGCCTGCTTTAATCCATAGATGGACTTCTGCAGTTTGCAAACTTTTTGCTCTTGGTTTTTTAGCTACAAAACCGTCTGGTTGCACCATATAGATGTCTTCCTCAAGATGGCCGTTAAGAAATGCCGTCTTGACATCCATTTGCCAAATCTCATAATCGAGATGAGCCGCAATGGATAAGAGTATCCGGATGGACTTGAGCATGGCTACCGGCGAAAAAGTTTCCTTATAATCGATACCCTCTTTCTGAGTATACCCTTTCGCTACAAGCCTGGGCCTTAAAGGTCTCCACTCTGCCCATCTGGTCCTCTTTTTCTCTTGTAGACCCACTTGCACCCAATAGGTTTAATATTGGCAGGCAAGTCCACAAGTCTCCAGACCTGATTGGAGTACATAGACTCTATCTCAGCTTTCATAGCATCTTGCCAACGTCCTGAATCTATGTCATTAATTGCTTCATCATAGTTACAGGGATCTTGTTCCGGTTCTTCCGGGACTGCCTCGTAAGACTCTTCCCAAGAACGAGAACCTGTCAGGAGGTCTGACAAATTCTCCCACTACGACGAGGCACCGGTGTAACTACTGGGTCTGGTAAGGGCAGTTCTTCCTCAAGTTCGGTCTCTCTTGGATTTGGAATTGATTGCTCTTGGATTTCTTCCAAGATCACCTTTTCTAAAGATTTCCGGTTTATCATATAATCTTCCTCCAGAAAAACCGCATTGGTGCTTACCAGCACCTTTTGCTCTCTGGGATTATAGAATAACCAACCTTTAGTTCCCTTAGGATATCCAACAAACGTACATACTTCCGACTTCGTTTCCAACTTATCCGTCTTAACCTTCAGCACGTGTGCCGGACAACCCCAAATGTGTAAATGTTGTAGACTAGGCTTTCGCCCGGACCACAACTCCCGGGGAGTCTTAGGTACAGACTTAGATGGTACGAGGTTTAGTATGTACATCGCAGTATCCAAGGCGTATCCCCAGAAGGATATAGGCAATCCTGAGAAACTCAGCATAGACCTGATCATATCTAAAAGAGTCCGGTTCCTTCTTTCTGCTACTCCATTCTGTTGAGGCATACCAGGAGCAGACAACTGGGATAAAATCCCATTCTCTGATAAGTATCCCATAAAATCAGCAGAGAGATATTCCCCTCCTCGATCTGATCGAAGAGTCTTGATACTTTTACCTAATTGCTTTTCCGCTTCCGCTCGAAACTCTTTGAACTTTTCAAAAGCCTCGGACTTGCGGTGCATAAGGTATATGTATCCATATCTTGAGTAATCATCTGTGAAAGTGATGAAGTACTCATATCCTCCTCTGGCCCTGACATTAATGGGTCCACACACATCAGTATGCACTAATTCCAATAAATCTTTGGCCCTATTGCCCTTAGATAAAAAGGGTCTCTTGGTCATTTTGCCTTCTAGACAGGATTCGCAGACAGGCATTGGTTCCACCACCAGTGAAGGCAAGATACCATCTTTCACTAGCCTGTCAATCCTGTTTAGGTTTATATGACCTAGCCTCAAGTGCCAAAGTTTTGTTGGATTAGATGAAGGTGACTTCCTCTTTAATGATGGTCTATTGAGTGTTTCAGTATCATGTATCTCATACATTGTGGGAGTTAATAAATAAAGCCCATTGGTTACCTTGCCAGAACATACAAAAGTACCATTCCTCTTTATGACAACTTCAGTACCAAAAGTAATAGAATAACTTTTATTCACCAAACTAGAAACTGAAATTAAATTCCGTCGTAAAGACGGTACATATAATGTGTCTGACAAAACCAACTTATTATTTGAAAAACATAAAGTAATAACTCCCACTGAAACAGCATCCGCCTTAGCGTCAGATCCTAGGTTGACAATGATTTCTCCGTCACTGAGCCTCCTGGTTTCCCTGAACCCCTGCAACGTATTACATATGTGATTAGTTGCCCCGGAGTCCACACACCAGGATTCTGAAGTACCAGTTGCAAAACTAACTTCAGAAATAAGTGACTCAATCATACCTGAGGTCTTCTTCTTAGACAGATATTCTGGACAATTCCTTTTCCAATGTCCTGTCTTACCACAATGGAAACACTTTCCTTTTGTCCCTGTACCCTTAGCCTTGGCCACGCCACCATTAGGACCATTCTCCACCTTAGGACCCTTCGGAACTGATTTCTTTTTGCCTTTCCGCCCTTTGCCTTTCGGCTTGGACTTGACATCTGACTTTTCTGTCATTAGGGCAGTTGGCTTCTTCTTCATAATCCCTTCAGTCACTACCAATTGGCTAGACAGCTCAGCCAGAGTCAGATTCATTTTGTTCATGTTGTAATTAACTTTGAAATTGTTGAATGACTCTGGCAGTGACTCAAGGATTATGTCGATCTGCGATTCTGCATCAATCGCAGCCCCCAGTACATCTAACTCATTTAATGAGTCCATCATTTTCAACATGTGTTCCTGAACAGATGTACCTTCAGCCATCTTGGTGCTTATGAGCACCCTCATAGCTGCCTGCCTAGCAGGCCTGCCCTGTTCCGCAAACATCTCCTTTAAGTTCGATATAATATCGTATGCAGTCTTATAGGATTGATGTTGGTGTTGCAAAAACACTAGACATGGATGCCTGAATGTAACATCGGGCCATCTCATCGTCTTTGGCCCATTTGGTGTAAAGTTCCTTTTCTTCTTGTGATGCATCCGGGCCAGGCTCATCAAGGGGGGTTTGGTAAGGACATATTTATATCCTGAAGCAGTCAGGACAATATCCAGGTTCCGTTTCCAGTCTACATAGTTGGATCCCACCAACTTATTCTGGTTGAGGATGGTCGCAAGTGGATTGAAAGTATTTGAATTCATGCTTGAAAAACTGTAGCACATAACCATACATTCAATTAATGAATTTAAATGACATTAGGTTTTAGTATTCTACCAAATTTATGTGGGAATTCCTCATAACCACAAAATTCAGAATACATCGGAATCCCAATCCCCGGGGTATGCCTCCTTGGGGAGTGCAAATACCACCTAGATTAGTGCGGATCAAAAGTTGGTCAAAATTATTATTATGACTAACTATTCATGATCCCCATCATTCATTATTAACTAGGTATCTCATACCAAATAATGTATGACTCCCGATTGGATTTGGTTTCTAAAATAAATGAGGCAAATCCTTGGGGATACTACATCATTATTTTAGTTAAGTGTGACCCACCAACTAGCATTGTATGACAACCATTGCGGGCAGCTCCTCCTTGGGGAGTGGACCCACGCCCTGTCTCACCAATACTATCCTTAGGAGATCCATATCTAGTAACCAAACAAATACTAGCCCTCCGTGGGGAACGACCATTCTCAAGATGGCATGAGGCAAACACTTTCCTTACAATGGACCTATGGTGGAAAACCATGGGGATTTTTAAATATAAATGCCCCGCTCCCACTTAATATTTTAGGATTGAGGATTTCCTTATAGGTACATGGGCCCTTATATATAGACATCAAATCATCTCATGATATGACCAATAATTGGTTCCAAGTCAAGTTATTTTATGGAAAGTCCAGTTTCTTAAATTAGTGTTACCAATGGGTCCATCTCATGGGCCCACCAACTCTAATTAGAACTCTTTCCAAAAATTAATTTGATTTGACCAATTTTGGAAACTGTTATGTTTGGATCAGATTTGGAAACATTCTAAAAATAAGCAACCATCCACAAATAGAAAGTGCTAATAAAAGAAACTAGTCCTCTCCTCCACATGGCCCAAGCGGAATAGACTTCTTGGACTTCTAGACTTTCCAAAACTTTGGGATTCCTCAAACTCTTTGGGCATCTCCAAAGCTCTTTGTTTAGTAGTCCAACTTCACTTTCTTTCTTCGTCTTGGACATCACCAGAATTTACAAATTATTGAAAAATTATATAAATTCCTATGCCTCAAGAATGAGACTTACATGGTAATCTAAACATGGAAATAAAAGGGCTATAGGGTAATTCACCATGCCTTGCCCTTTCACGGGAAACCAAGGAAACCCTGATGCCCTTTACACTTACACTACAAGAAGTTGCACTTTTAGCGACGTTTTTTGCCGACACTTTTATAAATTCGTCGGTAAAAATATACTTTTGCCGACGAAAATACTAGCGTCGCTAAAAATCAGCATTTTACCGACGTTTACAGATAAACGTCGGTAAAATCATACATTTTACCGACGTCGTATGAAAAACGTCGGTAAAGGTATGCCGTTTACCGACGTTTTTGTATAAAACGTCGGTAAAGTTAGCGTAAATCTAATCTTCCTTACCGATGAATCATAAAACGTCGGTAACATTATTGTTATTTTATTTAGTTTTATTTTTGATTTTACCGACGCAAAAGAACGTCGGTAAAATTGTATTTATATTCTTTCTATTTTTATTTATTATTTTGCCGACGAAAAAAAACGTCGGTAAACGTGTGAAATGTTTTTTATTTATGTTTTTTTACCGACGACAATAAACGTCGGTAAAAAGTATTTTTTCAAATTATTTATTCGTTTGCCGACGACATAAAACGTCGGCAAAAGTAAAAACGTCGGCGAAAGTGTTTATTTTTTCTCTTTTATGTTACCGTAATTTTGTATTTTCTATTATGTTGCCGACGAAAATAAACGTCGGTAAAACTTAGTTTTATATTATTTATTAATTTTCGACGAAAACAAAACGTCGGCAAAAGGGTTTTATATTTTACATATATTTATTGTACCGACGATACCAAACGTCGGTAAAATAATAAATATCAGTAAAGCATTTTATGCTTTTTATTTTATATTTTGATTTTTCCGACGAAAAAAAACTTCGCTAAAATTTTTTTTTTTCAATAGAGTTATCATGTTAACCTGTTTATACACCTTTATCAAAAAAATATACTTTTCTTGTACCTATATTCAATATAAAATATGCATGCAAACAAAAGTTGCTAAATAAACAAACAATCACCACCATTTTCATCAAATCATTTATCTTATTAAACATATATTACAATCAATAATGATACAATTACATATAAATGTCAAATATACATAAACAAATAAACTAAAAAGAATAAAACACCCCTAGAAATTTGCAACCGACCCCAAAGCGTCCATCAATATGCAAAGACAAAAATAACATTAGAATCATTTCAATGAATGAAATTATAAATAAAAGATAAAACATATATATATATATAAATCTTTTCTTAAGTTTTTCGGCGACCTGTTTTCCAGCTTAAGTGTTGAGAATCAAGCAGTTTTTTGTGTCTAATTCGTTTACCTAAAGTCCAATTCACTAACCGTCAATTCATAGAAGTTACTTTGGCCTTAAATAAGGTACCCGTGTCGGTTTTTGATTTTTTTTGGCGGCCATTTCCCGTTCCGGACCCCTGAGAGGCCGTTTTCAAGTATAAGAATTGGAAAATTCGATGTTTTTGCTTCTAGTTCTCTAATTGAGAGTCCTATTTGCGAACCGTCAGTTCTTACAAGTCATACTAGCCTCGAACGAAGTGCTCGTGTCGGTTTCTGATTTTTGGGGGGGCCGTTTCCCGTTCCGAGCCCCAGGCGGGCCGTTTTCGAGTCATGTGTTGGAAAATCCGATGTTTTTGCTTCTAAATTTCTAACCGGGAGGTCCTATTTGCTAACCGTCAGTTCCTACAAGTCACACTAGCCTTGAGCGAGGTGCTCGTGCCGGTTTTCAATTTTTTCGGGGGCCGTTTCCCTTTCCAGACCCCTAGCAGGCCGTTTTCGAGCCTAAGTGTTGGAAAATCCGATGTTTTCGCTCCTAAATCTCTAACCGGAGAGTCTTATTTGCAAACCGTCAATTCCTACAAGTTACTTTAGCCTCGAGTGAAGTGCTCGTACCGATTTCTTATTTTTCCGAGGGCCGTTTCCCCTTTTTCGGACCCCCAGCGGACCGTTTTCAAGCCTAAGTGTTGGCACATCGTCGATTTTCGCTTCTAAATCTCTAATCGAGAGTCCTATTTGCGAATCGTCAGTTCCCACAAGTTACTATACTCTCGAGCGAACTGCTCTTGCCGGTTTTCGATTTTTTCGTGGCCGTTTCCCATTCCGGACGAATTCTTTAAAATCAAAGACCTTTACCGACGTTTTTTTTTTTACCAACGAAAATGATCGTCGGGAAATTTATTACCGACGCTTAATTTTAGGAATCGGTAAAGCCCTGTTGTTTTTTTCCTCTCCCACCACCAAAAAGCCCTATTTTATCCTCTCTCTTGCTTCATCTCTCTGCGCTCTCTCGATCTTCTCTCTCTCGCCCTCTCTGGTCTCTCTCTCTGTCTCTCTCTCTCTCTCTATCTCGCTCAGCCCTCTCTCTCTCTCTCTTACCCTCTCTGATCTCTCTGATTTCTTGCTCTCTCTGTTCTGTCGGTCTCTCTCTGCTCTCTCTCTCTCTCGCTCTTGGTCTGATTTTAGAAAAAGTAAAAATCAGAGATTATTACCAACAAATTAGAAAATGTTGGTAAAATCGAATTTTAGCGACGTTTCCTTGAAAACGGTCGGCAAAGTTCAATTTTATTATTAACTTGATTTTAGGGAAAAAAACATTTCTAAAAATAAAATGAAACATTATCGACGAATTTTATGACGTCTGTAAAATGAAAATTAAAAAGCGGAGTCCTTTACCGACGAATTTTTTTTCTCGACGAAAATTAGCATCGGAAAATTTATTACAAACGTTTAATATAAAACGTCTATAAATTTTGATAGACTTTTTTACTTGTTTTAAATAATAAAAAAAAATTTAAGCAATAAAAAGTCATTTTTTCCGACGAAATATAAACGTCCCTGAAGGTCCCACTTCTTTTTTTCCCTCTTCCGCCTCCAAAACCCTGTTTTCGCTCCCACTGACTCTCTCCCTCCAAAACCCTGTTTTCCCTCTTTCCTCACTCTCGCTCTCTGCTCCTCTCAATCTCGCTCTCGCTCTCAACGCTCTCTCTGCGATTCTCTCACTCTCGCTCTCGGTCTCGCTCTCTCTGCTCTCTCGCTCTCTCTGCTCTTCTCTCACTCTCGCTCTCTCTCTCTCTCTCTCTCTCTCTCTCTCTCTCTCTCTCTCTCTCTCTCTCTCGCTCTCTCTGCTCTTCTCTCACTCTCACGCTCTCTCTCTCTATCTCGCTCTCTCTCTCTCTGCTCTCTCTGTCTCTCTCGCGCACTCTCGCTCTCTCGCTCGATCCCTCTGCTCTCTCTCTCTCTCGATCAATCTCTCTCTGCTCTCTCGCTCTGCTCTCTCTGTCTCTCTCGCGCACTCTCGCTCTCTCTGCTCTCTCTCTCTCGATCGCTCTCTCTCTCTGCTCTCTCTCGATCTGCTCTCTCGCTCTGCTCTCTCTCTCTCTCTCTCTCTCGCTTTCTCTCTCTCTCTCTCTCTCTCTCTTTCTCTCTCTCTCTCTCTCTGTCTCTCTCTCTCTCTCTCTCTCTCGCTCTCTTTCCCTCTCCTGCCGTCGCCCCCTTCTCTCTAGTATGCTCTCTCCTCTACTTCTCATTTTTTTTTTTTAGTTAGGGCAAAAAAAAAAGTATGCCCCAGCGATTCCTCATCTCTATTCTTTCATTTTTCATTTTTTTTTCTCCCTCAGGTTTGCAATCCATCTCTCTGCGCTCTTGCTCTGTCGATTTGCTCACGATTTGCCCAGCGATTCCTCATTCTCGCTCTCTGCTCCTCAGGTATGATTTTTTTTTTAAATTTATGTAAATGTAGATTGTAAATGTAAATTTATGGTTTGCAATCCATCTCTCATGCTTGCAGATTTTTTAGTTATTATTTTTTTGTGATGGTGGTGGTGTGACAATGGACAGATGTAGGGATTTTTTTTTTTTTTTTTAAAGGTTTTAGCTGTTTTGGTTGCAATATGATCCAGGTTGAAACTCATTTAACCTCTAAGCACTCATTTATAATATGCAATAAGATTAAAGACAACACAAGACTAGAGTTATTTTTGGAGAGGTTTATCAAAAGCTCTCACTTTCTATGGAGTGAATTCATAAATGAATTCACTTTATGCTACAAGTGGGGTCACTCAGTTGTGGATTATTGTGCTGAAAAAGATAGGAAACCGTCGTGGAGAAAAAGGGAAAGTGAAAACCCTGGAAAAGGTTTTCATCCATTTGGCCTTGCATTTCCATTGAAACATGTTAGGACCACATCACCCATTCAGACTTCTCTCCAAGCTGAAATAAATGGAAAAGGTCAGTGGAACTGCTAGTTCCACCATCTTACTCTATTCATTTTGAACAAGTGAATCTCATCTATTAGGGAGTTGGTGGAAACTATGTTCTTTTTGCAGAAAAAAAACAAACAAAAGCAAAAATCCAATAGCCATCATAATGTATGGAGCTTGATGTGGAAGTGATGTTTTATTTGGATTCATTCTACCAGTGGCTAAAATTTAGAATGGCTCCAAACTCTAGATCAAGATCTTTCCAGAATTGGGTCTTTGTGTATTTTGGACATTAGCAAAAAAATTACACAAAATGTCAAAAGAAATTAATTATTCTGTAAATAAATAAGAACAAAATACTTCTTATAATACGGAGAAAAAAAAAATTGTTCTAACTATTGGATCTGATTTGGATCCGAACCCTACCCAATTACATCTCACCAACAGACACTATTGGGTGGAAAGAAACAAGTGACACCAAAGCACCAAAGCAGTAGGGTCAGTCACACGATTGATAAATTCTCTGCCACAAAAACACCCCATTATGGTATTTTGGTCCTTCTTGGGACTGTTGGTATATGCTTTTGTGTGTGTGTGTTTTTATTATACCTTGTTGCCTTTTTAGTTTTTAGTTACATCATTGCAATCTTCAAATTCCTTGTGTCGAATAAACATTTTGCCTTATTAATTTTTACTCTTTTGTTCTTTTTTTTTTTTTTTTTTTGGTTACCTTGTGAATTGTGATGGATGCGATTAGGCTTTTAAGGTTGAGTATTAACTAATGATAGTAATTCAGAAAGAAGTTTAATATATGATTAGAAGATATGACTTAACCAGTCACCATATCTGTGGAAGTTTACAAGTGAAGCTTCTGTCTGGTCATTATATCTATACAGAGAAAAGTTTAATATATGTTTAGAAGATATGGCTTAATCAGTTACCATATCTGTGGAAGTTTACAAATGAAGCTTCTGACTGGTCATTATAAATATTAAATTATGAACTGCATTAATATAAAATGGATTAGTTTGGGTACAACAACCCTACATCATAGTTCATAAGTCAGTGAGGTCTGATGGCCAGCTTAGCGACTGGGTGGAATGGGTCCAAATGGGTCATTCAGTCTCATTCAATAGCATAAAGCAATGGCTTTTGAATTTTTTTTCCTCTCTACTCCTGTAGTCAACTTCATGATTCTGTAGCTTTTATAGTTGTGGCTGGGTAGTAGAGTTCCTTATGGTTCAGTTCTGTAATTCGAGTATGGGCACTGGATGCATGCACACATTTTGACAGCAATGGAGGCCCTTGCCACAGAAGCACATTGAAATGCATTGATGTTTTATAAGAAGATAATTTTCAATAAAAATATTCAGGTGAATCCTGAGTGTAGATCCTTGGATCAGAAGTTCCATGCATCCCCAATTTGACACGTATGAAACCCAGACCGGTGACCTGATAGCCCCAGTTTAAAATACAAACATTGAATCGTTCTTGTTGAATGTGGTTTTTTTTACTATCGTTTTTCCTATTTGCAGTCCAATGATTGAAGCACTATGGATTGTGATTTCACTATCTTATGGCACAATTGCACAGCACACTTAAGGGTCTGGCCCTATCAGGTTAATGGACTGGTTCACCAAACCATGGATTGCACATACCCCAGCTCTGATGTGCTTTAGGCATGCGGATATGATTCAGTAATGTTCAGTTTTTTTATTGCCTTTCTAGCAGAGATTTCCAGTGATTATACAAGCTCAGCTACTTATCCAGTTATTCTTCATTGTCTTTGGCCAGTGACTATTCAGTGTTTGCAGCCTTGCATGCACTCATAGAAATCTCGGTGAAGAAAAAGAAAAAGATCATGCATGTATAATTCAATTAAATAACAGTTCCTTAAAAAATTAAACTTTGTTAGAACTATTGATTAACAAGGTGCTGCGCACACTGGTTCATCAGGACATGTGACTCACATGATAACACCATCATGTACAACTCCTGTAAAAGTGGGGTCCAGATTTTTTGTTGTTCCAGAATCCAGATCATTAACCGATGAGTCCATATTCTATATTGGGATGCTCCAAAAATTCTGCCTACTTGGACGTGCCCATTGTTCTTTTTCACCATTTTAAAGTTTGACTAGCATGAACTAATGATATGTTTCATCTAGCTTGGGTCTTTGTGTTCAATGGTCACATGAAAATAAGGTTTTATTGAGCATAAAATCACAGAATTATACAAACTTATAATGTTGAGTATCTTTTCAGATATGGACAGGAGTTGGATACTACATTATCAGAACCGATTTAGTGCAGAGTACATAGCTGGGGTGAACTCATTTATTGATTTTGCAAAGGCGAATTCGGGTGGGGCAGTGTTGATTAGATGCCCGTGTAATGATTGTTGTAACCATCGGAAGCATGACTATGTAACCGTGAGAAATCATTTGCACATTCAAGGAATGATGGTCCAATACCTACAGTGGATATATCACGGGGAACCTATAGTCCAACCGATGATTCGGATGAGAGCGATGATGAATCAGAAGAGAATCAGGATGAATACGATGAGTTGATAGAGGACCATCGTAGGGGAACTTACCTGGAGGAAGATACTCAAGAGAGGGATGATGTGCATGATTTTGAAAATTTGTTGAAGGCTTCTCAGCGTGGTTTGTACCCAGGATGCAAAAGCTCAGATACTCTGTTATCGTTTGTCATCAAGATATTGCATGTGAAGGTAGAAAGTGGGTGTAGCAATAAGTCGTTCGACAAGGTTTTGCAGATTTTTAAGGACTTCTTACCCGAAGGTCATGTGGTGCCTGCATCAGTTTATGAGGCCAAGAAATTATTACGTGACTTGGGCATGGGATACAAGAACATAGATGCCTGCAAACACAATTGCGTGTTGTATTGGAAGGAGAACGCTCAATTGGATAAATGTCCAGAATGTAAAGAGCCTAGGTACAAGGTCAATGATGGCAAGCGCAAGAAGATCCCTCATAAGGTGCTCCGTTACTTCCCATTGACACCGAGGTTACGCAGATTGTATATGTCAAGGAAGACAGCCACAGAGATGAGATGGCACAGTGATAAGCGCGTTGACGATGGGATAGCGCGGCATCCGGCTGATTCAGTGGAATGGAAAGAATTTGATAAGAATTATCCAGAGTTTGCCCAAGAGACACGTAATGTGAGGCTGGGGTTAGCCACCGATGGATTTAATCCTTTCAGTAACATGAGCACCTCTTATAGCATGTGGCCTGTCATACTTATGCCCTATAATCTGCCACCATGGATGTGCATGAAGGAGCCATACTTAATGATGTCATTACTTATTCCAGGACCAAACTCTCCGGGAAACGATATCGATGTATATCTGAGGCCGTTGGTTGATGAGTTGAAGGAGCTGTGGGATCATGGTGTATCGACTTATGATGCCTCCACTAAACAGACCTTTCAAATGCATGCGGCTGTGATGTGGACGATAAATGACTTTCCTGCATATGGTAACTTGTCTGGGTGGAGCACAAAAGGTTACAACGCTTGCCCCTCGTGTAATGACAGCTCGTTAGGTGTGAAGTTGAAAGATAAGATTGGGTACATTGGCCATCGAAAATATTTGGAACTGAACCACAATGGCGTAGAAGCAAGGCCTTTAATGGTCAGCCTGAGCGTGAAAGGAATTCTTTGGATTTACCGGGGCAAAAGGTATTAGACCAGCTTGAAGAACTAGCGCCGCTCAAGTTTGGCAAGAATAAGAAAAGACCGCGTGACTATGAAGATCTGAATTGGACAAGAAAGCATCCTATTTGAATGGCCCTACTGGAAGTGCAAAAAACTTCGACACAATCTCGATCCTATGCACATTGAGAAGAACATTTGTGTAGCTTTGGTTGGAACAATTTTGGGCATAAAGGGGCAAAAACAAGGACACCGAGAAAGCGCGTAAGGATTTGAAAAATATGGGCATCAGGCCAGAGTTGCATCTAGTGGAGAGGGGTGATGGATCCAGCTTGAAGCCGCGTGCCTCCTACACTCTGGAACCAAAACATAGAGATGGATTTTATGAATTCTTGAAGTCGATCAAATACCCGGACGGCTATGCGGCGAACCTCTCGAGGTGTGTAACCTCGAAAAATGAAAAATTAGTTGGTTTAAAGAGCCATGATTGCCATATCCTTATCCAACGCATCCATCCTATTGGCATGCGTGGCTTTTCGAATAAGGATATATGTACAACATTGTTTGAGCTAGGCAATTTTTTCCAAGACCTCTGCTCGAAAACACAGAGACACGATGATTTGAAAAGATTGGAGGAGCAGATAGTTCTAATATTGTGCAAGCTGGAGAGGATTTTTCCTCCTGCATTCTTTGATGTGATGGTTCATCTTTCGGTTCACTTTGCCACGCGAGGCCATGCTTGGTGGACCGGTGCAATATCGTGGATGTACCGATAGAAGGTAATAGTTGATGACCATTGATAATTATTTATGTATTAGTGTGAATGCCTTGCATTGAAAATCGTAATTGTTATCATTGGTTGTTTAAAAGTTTCTAAAGACCCTAAAGGGTACGTCCACAACGAGCTCGGCCTGAAGGTTCAAATTGCTGAGGCTTACATTGTCAAAGAGTGTCTCACTTTTTGCTCAATGTATTTAAGGCAAATCCTCGAGTAGAGCTTATGATGACGGTGGCGAACGTGGCCCTGGGATGTTGGTCTTCACACAAACTGTCCGCCCATCGGATTGATGCCAAGGGCACATGATCCTTCTCAAGAGAGCGTGACATGGCTCATTGGTTTGTGCTGAATAATTGCCCCGAGGTGAGCCGTATCTACAGTATGTGCTTCAAACTAGCCATATTTGCAACATTGCTTGTTAACTCCTTTTATTCATTCTACTCTTACTTATTCATTAAAAGCTATCTTGAGTAGGGAACACAAGAGTTTAGTGCAACATCAAAGAGGTGGAGATGTTGGGCAGATACAACGAAAAAGAATTTGCAGAATGGTTCAAACAACGTGTAAGACATAAAATATTATTGATTTTTATTGTTTCTAATTATTGGATTACACTTCAAATAACATTAGTCTAATACATTTGTCATTAATCTGCTTATGTAGATGAATCAATTGCGACTCTAGGGTCACCAGAAGCTTTTGAGGAGATGTGGTCATTAGCAAATGGCCCTAGATCCCTAGTGAATACTTTACCAGGGGTGTGATTGCCTTTGCGTCCGATACCACACTATTAGACCGCTGAGAAATGTCGTAGGAGCCAGAGCAGTGGCTTGGTTGTGGAAGGCGAATACGAAGGGTGAAACAGACTACTATGGCTACATCTGTAAAGTCGGGAATTGTCCTATCGGCATGGGGTAAGGTGGTCTTGTTTGAAATGTGAATGTACAACACTAGTACCAAGCACAAGATAAACTCGAAGACCATGTTACAAGCATTGCATATCACGGTTTGGTGTACGGTGTCCATTGTTCCTACAAGTCAGGTTGGACACAGTATTCTACGTCGAATGACACCAGCAGAGGAAAAAATTGGCAGAGTCGTAGAACGGGTCAAGCCTCGGGAGTATGGGACTGTACCCGCTAGTCGGCGATGCGACGACGACGAGTGCCTAATGATGCATTCCAGCAAGACGAAACAAACATTTGTTGTCCCGGTCCTCGTCGATGGTACTAGTGTCCAATACTCTAGGATGATATACGATTCCCGAGATAGTTCTCGAGTGATGAGTCAGCAGATCGGATGGCCAAGAGGAGACTGAAAACATTGGCGGAATACCGAAGTGAGAAGAAATGATGTTCCTAGTCAGGAAGACGATGACATGGAATATGACATGTGTGTTTGTTTCAGGTTTTGCACATGTAACATTAAGTTAATTAATAAAACAATCTTGTCTCTACTAATGAATTGTCTTCAATTTCATTTTCTCTTCTGATTTGTTCATATATGGATAGGACATTTCTACATTTCACATTTCATATTACTAATTCTCTATATCATAGTGCAAAGATGCCACGGAGGGAAAAATGGGTCAAACCAGGAGAGTTGTCCGTCAATTGCAAGCACAGCAATTACTTTATTAAGAGAAAAAGTACAATTAAGCAGAATGCAGAAAAAACTGCATCTATAGGGCTCCCGCTGATCGCACGTTACTATATTTGGGTTCGGCTAACGGGACAAAACGATTAAGGGAAAGGGATGTTAGCGGGAATGAGGACAAGGATGAGAACTACAGGCACTTCCCGTCGAAGAAGTGTAAGATGACCGAACTCTTCCGTCTCAAACGGATGAGTATCTTTTTTTGATGTCATGAGTTGTAGATCATTGTGGAATCACCTTCTTTTTTATTCGATTTCCTGATTAATTTTATTAGTTGAGCTTAAGAGATTAATAATTTGAACATTGATATAAGAACCAAACATCACATGACCCTCCATTTCCATGGATAATTCAAAATGGGCAACGCATTGTATCATATCCAATACTTCTGTTTTATTTGTAAAACCTGTGTTCCTAACGTCTCCATGGTCCCTTGTCAATGCCCTAATCCATTCAATAAGCTTTTGCGTAAGGGTTATCTTTGTGCTTTGGTTTATGTCTGCCATGTGTCAATGTTGCTCCTCACCTCACCTCACCATTTGTTTGTCCCAAGCCTAAATAGAGGTTGGGTTGTGTCAGCATGGTAGTCAGCTGTAAAAGGAAAAAAAAATTGTTCTATTATGTGAAAACAGCATTCTGCCAACCTCAGTTGGACAGGATAAGATTCTGAGGATATTTTATTTTGACTAAGCATCATTTGTGGATGATAGTTTTGTTCTTTTTTGTTTTTAAGAATTTGGGTGTTCTTTGGGCTTAAGCCATTTTTCTTTAAACTTGTTCTTTATTTCCAATGACTTTGGGAACAGACGCTAAGCACCATTGGCGAGTGTGGGATGAAACCTATGCATAGGGAAGTCATACTTTACAGGAGCCAATGAAGATTCTGATTCTTGAGCCAAACAGCTGGTTGTTTTTGTCCTTACTACCCTCATCATAGCTCTTATCATGATTATAGTAATTAAGCTTGTTCATGTATCGTACACATCTGATTGCAATGTGATAATCCATCCTTCTCTGTTCATTGCTCACTGGTAATGTCTTTTGCACCGTGTCATACTCATTGTTCATCTCTATTCTCTTCATCTATTTTTATCTTCTTCATTCTTGTTTGAGGAACCAATCAGGTTTTCTCCATTTGTTTGTCACCTTTATTTAGTCACTGTCATCATCGTCATTTATATGTTCCTTATCCTAAATAGATTGTGTTCACATCATTTGCGATGTTTGTTGCAACTTTTGTCATCATGTTAGTTCATGCCTTTTAGTGGCATTCAAGTTGAAAAT